>PVLC010013460.1:0-41587 GCA_004027655.1 Graphiurus murinus | reverse complement strand
AAAATTCTCTTGGAAGGCTCCGAAGCACCCATGGGGAATTAAAAGTTAAAACAACTTCACTTTTCAGACACTTTGGAGACTTTTCTTCATTTGGAATGTGCATGGGGATGAATTTTAAACACAAATCTGTGCTTACTGAGTTTGAAGCAAATTGGAATCTTGACCACAAGGAATGTAGGTGGCTAATCTAATTTGAAGATTGTGTGCAGGCAAATGAGTGTATGTGAGCTTCTTGGGACCCATGTTCTCCTCCTATCAAAGCCTAAGAGAGAAAGAAATGATGGCTTTGACTTCAGGGCAGGATGGGTCCCCAAGAAATGTTGACAGCTTATCGGGGCCCCGGGCTTCTCGGGTTTCGAGGTTCCCCCTACGGGCCACCACTTATCGGGCGCCCCAGGCTGAACCCTCAACCATGAGGCCCCAATAAAGACGCTGCCTAAATGTTGCTGGTTTGAACCTTTCTTTATTATCTCTCTCTCTCTCTCTCTGGGATCAAGGGCACTACACAAGCAGTAACAAACACAGCACAGAAGTCATCTTTCCAAATAGTGCCTTTCCAACAGACTCCCAATAACCCCTCTCTCTAGCAATCCGTCTTCCACTAGCTACCCACAACTTTTCCTCCCAGAACTTCCCCAGCAACCCACTCCAGCAACAACCCAGCCAGCCTTTCCCCAACAACAACAACAACAGGGCGAGAGTCGGAGGCTCTTAAAGCCGCGCAGGGCCTAAACCACGAGGCTTCTCATACAGCTCTCACCTGGGCCGGCCACGAGTCGGGCGTGCTGGTGCATGCGCTCTCGCGTGGGGCAGCCCCAGAATGTTTTCCACCTGCAGCTGCTTCTGGCTCTCTGCCAGGCGCCATCTAGAGGCGAGGTCTAGCTGGCCGGACTAGCCCCCGACAACAGCTGGCTTCCAGTTTGAGAATGATGTTCCTCTATGGACATGTGACCTTGTAATCCTTAAGAAATGCCTGATGAAATAAAACTGCACCGTGATGGGTTCACAAATAATTGTAAGAAAAGTAAGCTAAGTTACCCATTCTTGAGCACCTACCAGATGCCAGGACATATTAATTCTCTCTCTGTTCTTTCTACCTCTCTCTAGATTGATGGACACACAAAGGATCCATGAGGTTACAACTGTTATCACCATTTTTAGATGAGGTAACTGAGATTTGAAGAGGTTAAATAACTCAACCTTGATAATCTGCTGAAAAATGGAAGGCCAGCATTTGAATTCTGATTTGTCTCAATTAGAGCATTTTCTGTTTCATCTTTCATGAGCATGTTTTTAATATGGTCATGCTTATAGAGACAAAAAAACAATGAAACTTCAAATAAAATACTGTGAATATGATTTACATTATGTGAGGTTATAATACACTAATAAAAGTATATTAAAAATCTTAGGTAAAAGTCTTCTTTGAAACAGACTTAATGGTTTAATCAGTAGAGTGTTGGATTAGTGGTTACTAGAAATATCCACGAAAGAAAAGAAAACTTGGAGGCAATTTCCTGTGAAAACCCACTCTAACAGCACAGCACCCCAGAGTCAGAGGGGAGATGATTTGTAGGCCATTTCCTTCTGGGAGAAATTTAGGACCTTGTTGTTCAGAGTCTGGTCTGTGGATTGCATGGGCATCACATGGAGGCGTTGAGACTTTCAGTCTCTGTGTTAAACTTGCTGAATCAGGATCTGCCTTATAACCGGGCCCTGGAGTAGTTTTACTTATATTAGAAGTCTGAGACAAACCAGGCATGGTGGTGCACGCTTGTAATCCCAGCATTTGGGAGGCTGGAGGATCCGGGTTCGCAGCCAGCCTCAGCTACCTAGTGAGGCACTCTGCAACTTAGTGAGACCCTGTTTCAAAATAAAGAATAAGAAATAGGGCTCGGGTTATAGCTCAGAGGTAGAATGCCTCTGAGTTCAATCCCCAGTACCGCAAAAAATAAATAAATAAATAAATAAATAAATAAATAAATAAATAAAATAAGTCTGAGATCTACTAATTTAGGGCATTACATTGGGAATAATATGGATTGTTCACAGAGCGCCCATTAATCTAGGCTCCTGGGGTGCTGTGATTTATAGTGATTTCCTTTATTTTTAAAGGGAGCACAGCATATAATAATATGATATTTACTGAACTCTGACTCTCACACACTGTATTAAGCACTTTACATTTATTAATTTACTCCACTCATGTAACAGTTCAATAAGTTGGTCAATCACCACTCTTGTTTTGTAGAGGAGGAACTGAAGTTTATGGAAGATCAATGAAAAAGCTCAAAGTCACTCAGGCACTGAGCAGTGAGTCCGGGATTCAAACCCAGGCAGGTGACTCTAGGGCTTACACTCTGAGTGATGAGTGTGCCAAGCACCCAGGATGGCTCAAAAGAGCATCCAGAGCATCGAGCTCCAGGGACCTGGCTAGCCCTGCACTTGGCAGTAGTAGTCTCACTACACACCCCTGCCTTACCTATCGGTTATCAGATCTGTGGAAAGTAATTCATGACCAATTAAATTAGAATGCTGTGGATCAATTGAAAAGTAAATGAAGCACACTGATCAAGCAGTGTCAATAATAATAGGACACCATTTGTCTCCTATTATCATACATTGACACAGATACGATATCCCCTGCGGAACATTTTTGCCAAGACATGTTTAACTTGGATCAAGCCAGAAGACAGCTAACAAAGTCCATTTGAGGAGCAGTCTCTCAAACAAGTAGCCTGTGCTTTTCAGAAATGTCAACTTCAGCTGGGCATAATGGCACAAACCTGTAATCCTAGTACTTGGGAGGTTGAGACAAGAAGATGTAAGATTTGAGGCTAGCCTCAGCAAATTAACAAGATCTCCCACAACTTAAGAAGATCCTGTCAAAATTAAAATAGGGCTGGGGTGTAGCTTCGAGGTAGAATGCCTCTGGGTTCAACCTCCAGTATCATAAATAAATAAATAAATAAATAAATAAATAAATGTCAGTTTCATGAAAGGAAAAATAGCCAGGAAACCTTTGTAGATTAAAGGAGACCAAATAGGTTGCCTAAGACAATGCACTCTATAACTCTTGATTGAGTTCTGAATGGAGTTGGTGGTAGTAGAGACAACACTAAGGGTGATTATTAGATAATTGGCAGTATTTGAATGCGAACTGTCTGTATATTAAGTTACAGAATTGTGTTGGGGTTCAATTGCTAAATGAATTGAGGGTGACTGTCTTATTTTGGTTGTGTGGAAGAAAGTCCTTGTGCTGAGGACTTTAAGGTTGAAGAGTCATTTATATATCCAGCTCCTACTTAAATGGCTCAGGCAAAAGAGAAAATCAAGATAAATCAGGTGTGGCAAAAGGCTAATGTATAAATCTAGATCAAATAAACACAGGTGTTTGTAGTACTAGTCTTTCAATTTCTCTATAGGCTTGAAACTTAAATGAGAAATGTGTGCACGTATGCCTTTACCTTTACCAGCTTGTACCTAACAAAGATCTGTGATTACAATGCACCAATGAAAACTAGATAAATAAATTTTTAAAAAAAGAATATTTTGGAAAAATAATTCATGCTTATTCCATGTTATTTCAATAAGATAAAGTGACTTTTCAGTAAGATAAGGACAATGTGTGATGGAGGAGAGGATGCAGGGATAAGAGGATGCAGGGAAAGCTATGCCTGGAAGACCAGGAGTTACTGGTGGCCCCGGTGAGCTATAGGAAGGTGTCCGGCTTATGAATATCACCTGCATGCATTTTGCAGTGGTAAGAAGGAGAAGGAATTGTAGTTTATAGTGAGATCATTGTTGACTTTGGTGTAGTGTGTCAGCCCTGCTCTGCCAGCCCCAGGAAGTAGTTGACACTAGTCACAGGACTTCCCTTCACACTCTTCATTTTGAACCAGTCTCTCCAAACATCCTCTTACCTTTGTTCAGAAAAGTCCTGGCCGCTATCATTTTGTCATCTACTTTGTTGAGGAGCTATTCCTAGAAGGTCACATTGTTCTGCCTTACCCTCACCTTTAGGCACAGGCAATTGAACTAAGACTAGACACCTGGACTAAGTTGTACCAGTCAGGTTCTCCTCTCAGAAATTTCAAACATTGAAGAAATGAATCCATTGTGAAGAAAATGTGTGTAAAACCATGTGGAAGCAGAGCAAATACAGCCAGAAGCAAACTTAAGCCACCAAAGAGCTGAAGCCAGGAATGTGCAGAGATAGGTAGTTATCTGCAAGGAAGAGATTGGCTCGTTGCATAAAACAAACAAACAAATAAACAAAAACAGAGGTGAAAAATATTAATTTCCCAGAGAGTCGGAAGAGTGTAGGAGCTGCTTGGGCAGAAGAACCCTTAACTCCTTGCTACCCTCCCTGATAAGCCTGATATCCTCCCTACTCCTGTTCTAGGGGAATTCTCTCTTCCTCCTCTCTTTAAGCTAGTATGAACTAGTGAAGTAAGTTCCAATTCCTTGACTGTGTTGCTATTTTCTCTGTGAGTTGTGACTTGCCCCTCCTTGCTTTCTCTTGGATCCTATGACCCAATCTACCTCCTCTTCCAGGATGTTAGACTTCATATACTAGATCCCACCCTCACCCATGGGGTCACTCCGAAGCCAGCCTCCTTGTTCCCTTTCCTCTAACTGGACCCAGCCCAGAAGATGGGACGTCATGGAAGTGAAGGTTCCGTTCACGCACTCCCAGCCTCTGAACACCGCACCACCAGGTTCTCTTTTGCAAGCTCATCCCCTCCTGGATCTTTCAGGCAGCCCTTGTCTCTGAGCCATTCTTGAATCTGTGAGTGACAACGGGACTTACTTTACTGTTTCTTTTGCTGTTTTTTTTTTTTTGTTTGATTGATTGATTGTTACTATAGAGATCGGTGGGATGTTGGTTTTGTTTTGAGTATACTGATTGCCTTAGGGATTTGGGGGGCCAGGGACAGGGGCTGCACTGATAACATTTTTATTATACCAGTAACACATTTTCGTAATAAAATTGTTGAGGAAAATGGAGAAGGAAAGAGAAGATTGAGGGAAAACATTCAAAACATAATTCTAAGATCCAGAGATAAGTTCTTACTTACTAATATTTGGGCTTCTTTCCTTTCAGACTTGGTTTAACACAAGTCAGATAATGCGCCATATTTGATTTTAAGCCCTAATTTTTCATTAAATAGCAAGCATTTCCTTGAATTTTAAAAATTCTTTTACAATATCTTCTAGTACCTGTATAATATTCCATTTTATATAAATTATGCAAAAGTATATAAATATATAAAATAGTCTAGTTAAGCAAGCCCCTGTGGTTGTACACGTTGTTTTAATTGTTTAAATGAATAATTCTGGAATAAAAATCAGTGTTTTCTTAAATTAATTAATTTATTTTTGTGATGCTGGGGATGGAACCTAGGGGCAGTCTACTTCTGAGCTACATCCCCAGTCTATTTTATTTTTCATTTGGAAACAGGATCTCACTAAGTTGCAGACAGCCTCACTTAAGAGGTTAAGGCTGGCCATGAACCTGCTTCAGTGTGTGTTTTAGATTCTCGATGAAACTGACAAACCTAATTTTACAAATGGTTTTGCAATTTGCGCTGCACTTTCTCCCCTGATAAGAAAGTTCTCCTCTTAAGGCTCCTCTTATGGCATTCCTTTAAGGCCTCCTCTTTCAAACTCCTCTTACAACCTCCTGTTAGAGCCTCCTCTTGCATAGCCTCTTCCCTTGCACTACTGTCTTTGTTACTTTAATGTTGACACATTCAAGCATAAAATAAATGGAAGCTCGTATTTATATTTGTGTTCTTGAAGAATAGGAAAATTGAGCTTTCTTCATCTCTAACTGGAATAGAAATGGTACAATTAAATGAGTAACACATTTTGGTTCATTGGATGATCGTCATTTGTGTATTTTTTACCTGGAGGAGTGTCTTCTGTTATTCAGGGTCTTAGAACTTCAACAAAAACCTGATGATGTGAGTCAGGCAAAGGTCCATGCTATGTATATAGTGTTGGTATCAGAGTTTTACCAGTTGTCCTCAGATGGGGGTCAAGCTTGAATGGTTCTGTATCTAAATGAACAATAACAACAAAATGAGTGAACGATATACAAATGAATATTATAATTGAGGAAGAAAAGAATTAGAATGTCTTTTTGTAAACGATACTTTGCTATTGATATGTGGTTTCAGTTAGGTACTGGTAGGTTTGGAAAGAATTGAAAAGTAAAGAGCTTAGAAAACATGTGGTTTAAGAGATAGAGACTTCCATTTCTTAAAGCTTGAGGTAGAATTGCAATGAGAAAAGAGACCCTGACCTACAAGGATTGAATTAGGTCTCTGTTCTGGAAATGTTCAGACCCAAAATGCAACGGCACTATCTATTCATGTACAGTATCTCACAGTATACCCAGGAATGTGGATTTATTCAGTCCCTCCAATGTCTGACCACCTTTCTTCCTGCTATAGAATCTTTTTCCTCCAAGGTCTAGATCAGAACACTTCCCCTGAATTTCCAGGGACAGAGACGATGGAGAAGTCTAATGACTTAGGGCTGTGTTGAGTTAGAGAATTCAATTTTACTCCACTTGAAAATGCCAGATAATTCCATTGTTCAACTGACCCTAATGCTACTCACTTTGTATGAGAAGAACGAACCCAAAATATAACCCGTTCCTAATCTTTTGTTCCTTATCTCTGAACACATTGCGAGACACACTTCATTTTGTAATTGTTAACAGCAGAAACCACTTTATGTGTCTGTGACTTTGCCTCCCATAGGAGCAATGGTGTGGCAGAGGTGGCTTATACAAACTCAGGAGAGCCAAAATGTTAAATGTGCAGAAATTTTGTGTGCCAGCTCTTAGACATATTCATTTTAAATGAGCTAAACTTAAATTTTTTAAGCTATCTTTAAAAACAAATTATCTTTAATAAGTATTCCAAACTCGTCATTTCTTATTTACTATAGTTTATCACTGTCTGTGGTCCTGGGGTTGTTCCCATCTATTGTTCTTGTGTGGTAGAGATTCTATACATGTGCACTAACACACATTCCTTTCCAAATTTCACTTATTGATGTCACATTTGCAGCTTGAAATTGGCCATGCAGGAGTATTTGCTCCACTGAATTGGAAAATGCCTCAAATCAGGGCTTCATCCTAAATGTCCCCAAAGAGACACCCATTGTCAAGCATTTGCCAGGTACCACTGCACAGGAGGTGTATCTGGTGCAGAAGTGAGGGCTTTATGGCAAGAGCTTGGGTTTATAGCAAAGTGTACTCATATTCTGGCAGTGTTGTTTACCAACTCTGTGGCTTTGGGCAAGTTATGTAACTTTTGTAAGCCCCAATTTTCTCATGCATCAAAAGGAAAAATGTTTGCCTCTCAAGATTCCTTTATTTGGAGGTATTGAGAATTGAATACACACCAAATATTTTTTCAAGATGTTCTCTCATGTCAAAAAAGATTTAATAAAAGCTGAGCATGGTGGTACATGCATGTTATTGCAGTACTTGGGACGCTGAGACAGGAGGATTGCAGGTGTGAGACCAGCTTGAGCAACTTAATGAGAAGATCACCCCAGCAACTTAGTGTGACCCTGTTTCAAAATAAAAAGGGCAGGGGATGTAGCTCAGAGGTAGAATGCCTCTGGTTCCATCCCCAGAAACAAAATAAAACAAAGCCCCAAAGGTTTAACAAATACTATTTTTACTACTAAGTTGTAAATTTGACATATAAGTGCTATGTATATCAGTGAGAATGATTGTGTCTGCTGGGGAAGGGACGATGCCTTCCCTTTCTGTAGTAGAAGACTTTGATAGGGACTATGAACAATCAAATGTTGAATAAATAAAGAGGAAGAAAACAAGGAGGAAAAGGGGGATGAGGTTAGAGAGGGAGACAGGAGCAAACAGTGGGAAAACGTGTGTCCCATAGAAGAACTGGGATCAGATTCTCATACTAATTAGCCATGATTGAATGTTTTTGAGCAAGAAGCTGCTATAGTCAGATTTGTGTGTTACATGGATTATTTTGGCATCAGTATGGAAACGAAATGGAGAAGCCAAACCTGATGAGCAAAACTAATTGGGAAGCAACTGTAGGTCCAAGTGAGAGATGACTGTGGTTTAAACTAAGGTAGAACAGTTGAAAGGAGAGGGTGAGGGATGATAAGAAAGGGAACGAGAAGACCTCTGCCCACGGAGAGGGCTTGCCCTCCTCCATTCTCCCCGCAGAGACAGACTGGAGTCAATGCCTGAATATTCAAATCTATTGTGAGGTCTGAGAAATAAATACACTTCTCAAAGAATTCTTGGTTAAAATGATAATCGTTGAAAAGGATAATAATAGTAAACATTTTCTCACACAACAAAAGAAGTAAAAACAAAATAATGAATTATAATATACGATCTAGCGCTCTCTTAAATAGGACTTGACTAACATTTTCTGTCAAGAGTCAGATAGTAAATATTTCAGTGTTTAATAGTCGTAAGGTACCTGTCCTATCAAATCAGTCTTGGGGCAAAAGCATGACAACAGTTAAATGAGTGAGAATAACTACATTTCAATGAAACTTTGTGGACACTGAAATTCGGATTTCACATAATTTGCAGGTGTGAGAAAATATTCTTCTTTTCTATTTTTCTTTATTTAAAAATATTTTTAGAAAACACCCTAGTTCACAGGCCCTGCAAAAATGCAGTAGGCTGGACTTGGCATTTGACCGTAGTTGCCGATCCCTGGACTACAGTCTGGGGTCTTCCGTGTTATCCCCAGGAAGTTCTAGTCTTGTGCAAAAGGTTACAAAGGATCGTTCAAATAAAGCCACACATGCAAAACAGGTAAGACATCAGAAGAGAGGGGAGTAGAGGAGTCTTGAGAAACAGATAGGCTAACCATTTGCTTCATTCTTGAGGTTGGAGAAGCAGAGTAAAGTGGGCCTACGTGATTCCTTTATTCTGAATTGCCTTTGAAGCAGTCCAGTTCTTTCTATCTCTGCCATCAAGGAAATTCATTTTGAAGTGAACACGGTTTGAAAAAAAAAATTTTTTAATTGGAAATTGAAATCCAAAGAGAGAAAATGTGGGCTGGGAACATATCTCACTGGTAAAGTGCTTGCCTAGCATGTGTGAGGCCCTGGGTTTGATCTTTGTCATCATAAAAAAAAAATATTACATGGGTGAAGAGATAAAACGATTGTAGAATGTCTTGCAGGCTTCAGTGGGCTCAGCCTTCAGGTCCACAGGTAGCAGGCTAGGCTGCTGGGTGCTGTAGTTTCAATATCGTTTGAGTATGTCTCCCAAGGGTTGATGTGCTGAAAGCCTTGCTCCCAGTTAAGAGATTGTTAAATCACAGAAATACTATGATGGAAGAAATTAATGTATTTCTTGTATGACTTGGTTTGTTCCCAGTGAGCCTGTTGTCTCCCTGATCTATTCCTCCCTCTCTTGTCTTTCCCACACTCACTTCTGCTGTGTGATGTTGTGATATAGCCAGAAGGCTCTCACCAGAGGCCAAAGAGATGGGGTTGCCTGATCTTGGGTTTCTAGCCTTCAAAGCTGTGAGTAAAATAAACCTTTTTGCTTTATAAACTACCCAGCCTCAAGAGTTTTATTGTAGCAATACAAAATGACTGAGATACTGGGAAACCACTCAGATAACAGAACCCTATTGTTAGTCTTTGACAAAACCACTCTGGGAGAGGGGCCAGATTTTAGATGAACAAATTTCCCTTTGATAATTCCAAAAAAAGTAAAATGTGTGCCTTAGAAATGACATATTAGGAAACCTAATGATGGTCCGGAAGGAAATCCACATACTGATGATTAAGTAGGAGAATTATGTGTCCAAAGAAATCAGTCAGTTGAGAATGAAACCCAGGAGTAAAGCCACAGTCAGCTTATTCCCCTTATTGATTTTTTTTAGGAGGTGGTGGTTCAGGAAGGCACCACAGGTCCTTAATGACAGGACTTAGCAGAAGCAAGATCTCTCCTGACATCCTGTTAGACTCTGTGAAAAGTGGGCCTTTGATGAAAACTCCTTGTTGTTACCAAAAGAAGTGAAAAAGTTGGTTCTCCTGGGCAGCACTCCCAGGAAGTTTTACCTACTGAGAGAAAAGGAGAGAGGGAGGGGTAGGGAGAGAAACAGGGAGGAGGAGGAGGAGAGAGAGAGAGAGAGAGAGAGAGAGAGAGAGAGAGAGAGAGAGAGAGAGAGGAAGGAAGAAGGAGAAATTTTATTTTTGGAAAACATAAAAGATTTTACTGACCACAAAGATTCCTTTTTTTTTTTCCTTTTCTTTTTTTAAGTGCTCAAACAGGCATCGCAGAGTGCATGCTGGGAGGACTGATTCCTTGGCATTTTCAGATCCAAGCTTTTTATTGTCCAGCACACAAAGGCAAGAGTTCTGACCCTGGCAGAGTTCCACTCCCCGAGAAAGGGCTTTCAGAAGAGTTGTCTTTGTTCTCCTGCCCCTCGATGCACATTTCCCACAGGTTGGCTGGCGGTGCCTTGCTGGTGACCTGGCACGGTGATGGTTGGCAGGTGGCTGGTCTTGTTATCCTCTGCACCTCTGAGACAAGCACTAGATTTGGAGCAAGGAAACTGGGCTTTGAGACTCAGGGGCGCACCGATCCACCACGGGATCTAGAGCAGACACTGTCTTCATCGTTACCGCGGTACCTCGTGGGTGGGCATCGTGAGCATCAAGTGCGTCCAGGGGGTTTGAGAGTGCTTTGTTGACTCTAAAATTTTGAGAGTCTGTATATATTTTTTTCCAATATAAAGTGGCCTTTAGTATAGTTGTTTACATCTAGCACTGGGGCCTGTTTAAAGTTCCATAGAAATTCATGAGATCCATCCACATGCCCCATCCCACCTTCCAAACAGACTCTTAGCTGCTGCAGACTTAAGAAGAAGGGGAAGGAGAGTAGAAAGGCCAGAGGGGCTGAAAGGCTAGAAATCTGCTCCTCACTCCATGGCTTTGCAGCTCAGCACAAGCCACATGCCATCCTATAACGTCACATCTATCTGAGGGGCTGAAGAAAATAACTACAGAAATATTCACTGTCAGCGTCACTTCTAGATTTACCATGGGCTACATTTTCCTTGGCCTTCTCTTTCTTTCCCTCACTTCTGTTCTGCAACTGATGCTCCTCTACCTTAGTGTTTTTAAGTATGACGTCCTGGACCACACAGTCAGAATCGGCTGGAGGAAAGCTTGTTAGAAATGCAGGTGCTGAGAGTTGGGCGTGGTGGCGCACGCTTGTAATCCCAGCATCTGGGAGGCTGAGACCAGAGGATCCGGGTTCGCGGCCAGCCTCAGCTACCTAGTGAGGCACTCCGCAACTTAGTGAGACTCGGCTTCAAAAATAAAGAATATAAAATAGGGCTGGAGGTGTAGCTCGGAGGTTCAATCCCCCTGAGTTCAATCCCCAGTACTGCAAAAAAAAAAAAAAAAAAAAGAAATGCAGGTGCTGAGCTGGGGGTGGTGGTGAATGTTTGTAATCCCAGTAATTGGGAGGCTGAGACAGGAGGATCGCAGGTTTGTGGCTAGTCTCAGCAAATTAGGGAGGCAACTCAGTGAGACCCTCTTTCAAAATAAGAAAATCAGGCTGAGGGTATAACTTGGAGGTAGAATGGCTCTGGGTTCCATCCCCAGTAACAAAAAAAAAAAAAAAAAAAGAAAAAGAAAAATACAGGTACCAAGGCCATGCCCAGATTCACATGGTCTTTTTTTTTTTTTTTTGAGCAAGGAAGATTTATTTGCTTATGGATCTGTACACACACACACACACACACACACACACACACACAGCTTTCTATTTTACAAGACAGAGAGAGAGGAGGGGGCGGGGAGCAGAAGGAGAAAACATAGTTTTGGAAAACATGGA
This sequence comes from Graphiurus murinus, assembly GCA_004027655.1. NCBI lineage: Eukaryota > Metazoa > Chordata > Mammalia > Rodentia > Gliridae > Graphiurus > Graphiurus murinus. Next base: position 29,703 of record PVLC010013460.1, on the reverse strand, counting down.
AGGTTTTATTTTATCTCAGTTGAATGAATATGGGTTTGAGGCATGTATATAGTGCATAAAGTTCAACTAAAGATAATTACATTTAAAAATCGGTTAATATGTAGTTCCCAAACACAGAAAGAAGTAATAAGCCCTGGGCCACCCTTGATGAGGGGCTTGACCACTCTGCCCAGCACTGAGGAGATGCCTGAGAGCCCCAGGCCTGTGGAGATCTCCTGGGACAGACCAGAGAAGGGGGTCAGATCTGATCCACCCTTCCAGATTCTCAGAAGAAATGAACTTCCTCACACTTGGAAGTGGTCCTGGCTTTTAGAAGCTTCCTGAACAGAAGAGGGGGAGGCGGGTGGGCTGGAGGGAAGTTGGGTTAATAGCAGAACAGATTGGCCAAGAGTTAAGTTTTTTTTTTCCAGCCTCATTCCAATGATTTAGACACCAAAGAGCGACTATGTTGCATTCAAATATGTGTTTTTCGCCCATCCTGTCTAGAGCAAAGTCTTTTCCTCTTTCTGCAACCCCTTTTGACAATTTGTAGCTGGCACTGAGCATTTTGAATGTGGCGTTTTGATTGGGATGATGACAAGATATTTCTCGAAACCGATTTATTTTATGCCAAATATGAAATTGGATTCGCGATGGTTGAAGCAGATGGAAAACCCATGAAAAAAAAAAAATGTCAGAGCAGCCGCCTCGCAGGCCCAGGGGCTATAAAATCGGGCTGCTTTCAAGTGGGGGTGGGTGGTTCCTCTGGTTTTAACTCAGGACAAAATGAAGGGAAATTAGCAAGATGGTAGAGGGAGACTCTACCTCCTTCGAATTGGTACTGGTTCTAAATTTTCCAGCAAACATCCCAAAGGTACTTTGTAGACATGCTCAAACTACATTACCTCCTGTGGGTAGATTCTTCCCCCTGCCTCCCTCCCAGGACTCCAAAGTATCCTCTGACTGTGGGCTACACATTTCGTTTTTACCACACAGGTCTACTCGCTGACCCTCCCTCTCCCTCTGGCCCTCCGTTTCCTTCTTTTCCCCTTCTTGCCTTTGCCTCTTGTCCTTGTCTCTCCTCCTCTCATCCCTGCTCATCTTCCTCTCCCTTACCTGCTCTCATTCTCTCTCCTGATCATTTTGATGTGTTTCCAAAGGCTGGTGCTCCCCTGTAATGGTCTGGCTGTAGAATGTCACCCTAGCCCTCCTGAAAACAAGGAGCAATGTTGGAAGCAGGGCTTGGGTGCTGAAGGGGGTGGTCTCTGGGGGCATGGCCTTTGGGACTATGGTTCCCTCCCCTCCTTGCTTTGAATGCAGTTTTACTTGGTGAGAACATCTTTTTCATCCCTTTTACCAATGTATCTGTCTAACTTTTATTTATCTTTTCACTTTAAGTTTTGACATTAACTTTCCCAGGAGTCCTTCTTTGATTCCTCCTATCCACATTCACCTACATCCTTCCATTCACATGTGTACACTCTTCCCTGCACACATGTAAGTATACATCTCGTCCACACAATCTATCACACACACACACACACACACACACACACATACACACACAACCCACTTACACACTTCCTACACATATGCCCAAATACACATGCATTTTACTTTTTTGATTTACAAATGATTTTGATTATATTATATATTCTCAATTTACTATTTCCCACTGCCCATAAATACAGACTCATTTTCAAATACAAATTCTCTACTGCCCAACACAAACCCCTCAAAAACCTAGTATTATACATAGGAGTTGCTTAAAATTTGCATTTCTTTTACAATCGACGTTCCTGGTGATACTCCATATTTCTGATAGTAAGCTGGATATTGACTTGTCTCAACTTATTCTTCGGAAAGATGTGCCTTACTCCTCCAAGGCTCCAGAACTTAGAGCAGCTAATGAAAGAGCACCTGGAATGAAGTTTCCTTGGCTTTGCAATACTTCCACCTCACTGTAAACCAGAATAAAACCCTTATGTCAATTTTCTGCATGACAGAAAAGTGCTTAAAGCCAGTGCAGAAGGTACAGTGTGGAACAGGATAGAGGGAATGCAATTCATTCCCATAAATATTGAGAATTTGCTATATATTGATGTAACGGACTGAACTGTGTTGCCTCCAAATTTCTGTGGCTGAAGCTCTAACTACCCAATATAACTGTCTTTGGAGATAGGGCTTCCGTGGAGGCAATAAAGGTTAGTGAGGTCTTAATTCTGTAGGGTTGGTAGCCTTATAAGACAAGGAACCATCAGCAATTTTCCCCTCCACCTGCATGATGAGGAAAAGCAGAATAAGGACAGTGCAAGAAGGCACTTTGACCATAGACTTCCAGCCTCTAGAACTGTGTGAGATTAGTATCTGTTGATTAAACCACAAGCTCTGATAAATACCAGGCTGAGGTATTTTGTTATGACAGCCTAATCAAACTAATATAGCCATGTACGCTATTCTAAGTAAGAGCGATAAGGCAAGAAGCCATTGATAAGGTCGCCTCACTCAGAGCTTATGTGCTAGTTGGGGAGAGAAATCATCCTGTTCCTTTGTTCTCCCAACTGAGGGGTATAATGACTTCTTGAATTTTCTGGGTGGCTCATTTTGGGGGGTTCCTTCACTCTCATTTGGTTTATCAGACTCTTTGATTCCTTGCCTAACTTATTCTATGTAGTGCATATCCTCTGTTGAAAATAGTCATTTCCATAATAGTATAGTTTGAGTCTAAAGATATAATCTGCTTTCCAATGTAACCTGCAAGGATCACAGTATGATTGATTCTGGTAATCCTATAAAACATGCAAATGATGTTCATTCGTGTGTGTGTGGGGGGGGGGGGGTGTTACTAGGATGGAATTGAACCAGAGACATTTTAGTTCTAAGCTAAACTCCAGTCCTTCTTATTTTTTATTTTGAAACAGAGTCCCACCAAATTGCTAAGGGTCTACCTAAGTTGCAGAGGCTGGCCTCAAACTTTCAATCCTCCTGTTTCAGCCTTCTAGTATTACAGGCCTGTGTCATTACATCCAGCTTGATTCATTCGTGTTGCCTTAGTATTCACAATACCATTCTTCCCTCTTCCTCCTCTTTAGAAATGCAGTCTAACAATTTGTCTTTCTGGAACTCCATAACCTTTCTTCAAAGATAATTAAGATAATATCATTAAACTAAATTGGAAACATTATGTTGGCAACTGACTCCAATTCGGATATCTCTAGACAGATTTTAAACAAAGGTGAGCTCCAACCTATGCTAGTAACGACGTGACCTTTTGAAAGCCCCACTTTTTCACTGTGTACCCACTCATGGTGCAGATGCTTATGCTGAGTGCAGCCTGGGTTTCGTTCTCATGGTTAGAGTTTCTTGGTTTTCCACCTGGTGCTGACAGATGAAGGCCTTTGTGATTCATAAATCGGACTTCACTACGTTTTCTTGGAACTTTTATGTTGATTGTACTGAGCCTGAGCTCAAGTTAAACAAGAGAAAATATTGCTGGGTCATCTCTTAAAACAGAAGTTGCCAGTTAGAGGCCCTAGGTCCCACTGTGGTAAGTAGAAAGACTTTGTTGGGCCCGCATATGTCTTCATTTTTAAAAACTGGAATGTGTTACCAAAATACCAAAGCTAGACATTTTATATTTAAAAATTCTAGCCTCTCTTATCTCCTGAACTGTTGGGAAATGTGGACACCAGAGCTCCCTTTCCTATCCGGTAACAGCAGATTTCTAATTTAGAGTAAAGTATTTTCTCTCCAGGTTGCTGCAATCCCCACAGACTCAATCAATCACTCACTTCACCTGTCTGGATCCTGTGGTCATTTCAGTTTGTGTCCCCTGTGATGGAATGTGACATGAGGGAGAAATAAGTTTGTACAGTGCGAAGCCACTGAGACTCGGAGACTTATTTGTTACAAGAGGGTAGCCAGCCTATCTGACTAATGCATGCAGCTTTTCTGTTGTCACTTGGACAATCTAGGTGTAAATAAGGACATACTCTTGAGGTATCCATGTGCCAGGTTGTGTTAGTCATGATTCTCTAGAGAAAGAAAGCCAATACGAGAAAGAGAAAGATTTTAAAGAATTGGCTTACATAAATATGGAGGCTGGAAGTCTGAAATCTAATCTATGGGGCAGGCCAGAAGGATGGCAACTCGGGTTAAGAACTGGTATTGTAGTGTGAAGTCTGTAGGCTGGGAGCTCAGGAGAATTTTTTATGTTGTAGTCCTGAAGCAGAATTCCTTGTTTCTTGAGAAATTTTTATGTTTGATCTTAAGGTTTTTGACTGATTGGATGAGGCTCACATTATAGAGGGTAATCTGCTCACTTGGAATTCTGATTGTAAATGTTAATCACATCCATAAAAACACTCGCTTCACAGAAACATCTAGACTAGTGTTTGAACGAATAACTAGCAGCTTAGCCATACTGACACATAAAAGTCACCATGTCACAGGTCACACACAAAGTTTTGAGATTGTGCATCTTCTTGGTCTATCAATTTAATTCTTTGATTAGAAATTGGAGGCATCTCCATATGAAGAAAAATAGTTATAATCTGCAAAGGAATGGAGAATTCTCTTGGGTTTTTAATATAAGACATAAAATATTAAAGAAAGCTTGAAAATATCTCTCCAGCACTTTGCCCTTTGCCAGTTTCCAGCCAGAGCACTGAAGTGGGTATGTGGTGTAATAGTCACCTTTGTGGGCCACCAAACTGGCTTCCAGTGCCAGCCCCAGCCGCCTTTCCCTCATGGCCTAAGAGAAACCCAAGGCTCCTGCTACCCCCCTGGTCCTGCTCCTGCCCAAGCACAAAGGCATCTTTGCTACCAATCAGAAAATAATGTCCATCAAGGACAGGATGATGTTGCAGCAGTGGAGCATGGGAAGCAAGAGGAGGAGACTAGTGGAGATCCAGCTCAATAAGTGAGGGGTTCTGAAGCATCCACCACCTCCTACTCAGGGATGATGTCCCACGGCTTCTTCTCTCCCCGTGCTCTTCCCTCTCGTGTGGCCAGGCGGTAGGACGTGGTGGAGATTGAGAATGGCCATGCCAGTTCTCCCAGTCCCCTCCTCAATCCTTGTCCTTGGAAGTTCCAATGGGAATCAGTTTGGCCAAGTGGAAATCAAGCAAAGAGAAGGCCCCAGAAAACTGGTAGAAGAATACTCTGAAGCTAGGTCACCATGGCAGGAGGACAAATTGGACTAAAGCCCAGGTAGTAATAAAGGGTGAAGCTGGCTGCACTGACTTTCATGTGATGCTTGCAGGATATGGCCCTAAAAGGAATGGATTCTGCTTGGGTGGATAGATGGGACAGAATTTGCTTGGAAGACAGCACAGTGTGGTGGTGGATGACACAGACCCAAGCAGACAGGACTCCATTTGGGTCCCAAGCTCTCAGCTACTTAGACTTAGATGCTTCTTAAAATATCATTTCATCTCTTTATCCCTGTTTTTAATTTGTAAAGTAAGGATTAAAAAATAATATTCCCTTGACATAAAAAAACTCATGCAAACCAACAAAAAATAAAGGGACACAGAAAACTTATAGAGTGTATTACCTTAAAAGTGGTGATGGTGGCCAGGCGTGGTGGCTCATGCATGTAATCCCAGTACTTGGGAGGCTGAGACAGGAGGATCATAGGTTCATGGCCAGCCTCAGCTACTCAGTGAGACCTTCTCAGTGAGACCCTGTTTCAAAATAAAGAATAAAAGATAGGGATGGGGTGTAGCTCAGAGGTAGAATGACCCTGGGTTCAATCCCCAGTACTACACACACAAAAAAAAGTGGTGATGGTTTTATGAGTGTATAAATATATCCAAACTCATCAAAATGTACAAATTAAATGCATGCAATTTATTGCTTATCAACTTTATCTCAATGAAGCTGTTTAAAAAATAACATTTCCTTTTGAAGTTGTAATGAGGAATAAGAGAGATTATTCCAGAAAATGCAAGTATACTATAATTATTGTCACTTTGGAGTTCTTCTTTTGTTTGTTCCAGCACATTCTTTCTTGTACTTTCTATAAATTTACTTAATCAATTTTCAAAATGTCCCAGTAAGCTAAGTACCTGGGATGGTGTCTCACCTACTTGCAGCCTGTACACAAAGCAACAAAGTTCTCCTTCTTTCAAGTCACTTTATTCTCATCTATTGACAAGTTGTTAGAGTATATTACTTAAGCTAGAGCAAGACACTCTATTGGCATCTGTTGGGAAACTTTGGTAATAAACACACAAATCCCTCATGTCTATGATGTGAATGTTGCTCCCTTAGCTCTGTGGCCTTTGCACACTCTACAACTCACACACATGCACTCAGCCAGCCTGTAGCTATTATGGCCATTCTCAATTTATATGTGGGGAAACTGAGGCACATAGAGGAAAAGTAACTTGGTTGAAATTATACTAACAGTCATCACTGTTCTGATGCCAAGACAGCAAGGTGGCATCAGACACCAAGTACGTTCTCATTAAACATTAATTGCAATGTTTTTCCTTGTTAGAAAAGACTCAAATAGACAAAGAGGAGTTTGTTACAAGTTTTGCCTTAAAGGGGAGGTTATTCTAATAATGGATAGGGAAGAAAGTTATTTTCATCCTATGTATAAATTGGCCCACTGTTTTTAATTAGTTTGTGCACCGCAGTTTCGTTTTTGATGTTGGAATGCAACCTTTTTTTTTTTTCTGGTTAAAGCTTTGCTAATTATTAAAATGCTTTATATCTGTGACATACTTTATTCCCTTCAAAGCTTTTCTATATTCATTCTTGCAATAGCCTTGTATTGGAAAGGACATAGGCTATCTTCCAAATATCACAGAAATAAAAGGGTGACTGATGACCACCATGACCCTCTGCTTAAGTGTTAAAGGACTGGACAATGAGTGTTTAATCATCTGCTCAGGAACAATGAATCCCTGAAGACTCATCCACAGGGCCCAGGCCACCTGCTGAGCCCTTCTCTCTTCAACCCCAGTGATACAAAGCTAAGAGGTGACACCTCACCTGGAGAGCTCATATTTACCAGGTGTCATCTGACAATGTCATTGTCATCCTGCTGAAACAGAGGGGCAACCAGGAGGCAAAATATCCAAGTCCCAGCCCTGCCCCTTACTAAGATTGTGACCTTAAAGGAGTGACTCAATCTGGCTGTGCCTCAGTTGCCTTACTTGTAGATTTAAGATAAAATAACATGTCAGAGTGCTGGTGAGAGGATTAAATGAATTTTTATATGTCGGCATTGAGAACAGCACTTGACTCATAGTCCCATTCAAGTGAGACACGTATATACTGATAGGTAACCCCCCACACACATCCCCAGAGGAAGAAGTGATCATTTCTTCTGGGTCTTTTAGGAAACAGAGAAGGCTTCAGAGAAGTAGCAAGTGTCTTCTATAGTTTCCCAAAAAGATCTAAGCAAAATGTTCCTTGAAAGAAGTGACCGGAGCACACGGGATGATGAACTCTGACTCAGCAGTTTTTGAAGTATGTGGCAACCTCCACACATCAATGATAATTTGCCAAAGTTACTGACAGACCTATGTTTTGGAAATGCTAATTTTAAGGATATTTTTTCAAGAACATAAAATATGCTTACCCTTGGTTTTATTTTTAAATTTTTTCATTGGTGCATTATAAATATATGTAGTAGTTGGATGTGTTATAGTATATTTGTGTACAGAACATAATATGGTCAATTTGGAGACCAGTAGAGTAGAAGAAGGGAACCGGGAACAAAGGAGGAGGAGGAGAGAGAAAGAAGGGTTACTAGGGAATGAAATTTACCTTTGACTTTAAACAGCATACAAAACAACAACTTATCCTTTACTTGATGACTCGGGAACAGCCATTTGCTTTTAGTAATCTTATCTCAGACTAGGGAGCTACTCCTAACATGCTCCCTAAAATTACAGACCAATGAGGAGTCTGAGAAGGCCACCTCCTCTTGGACTAATGAAATGACTAGCTGGTGGTGCGGGGCTCTGCCTCTTGGTGGCCTCTCACACCTACTTCCATTTCCGCAGTTATAAGTAGAACTATGACCTGCAGGGAGTGGGTTCTTGACCTGCTGCCTGCTCATGCCCCTCAGAACCTGCAAACACATCAGGCACCACTGAACTTGGCAAAGCTAAGAGTCTTTGGACTGCAAGACACACCATTAGTCATTATTACAGAAGGAAAAGATGCCACCAAATATGCTATGAAGCAATGTTAGTTGTAAAAGAGACATCAATTTCAGACATGTTGAAATGTGGAAAGAACACCTTAGAATCGATGAAATACGAGACACCAAGTCATAGCTGACTAAATTACTGGTAGATGGAATTGGATCTACTTTCTATACCTCATTTCTCTTCTCTGATTTGGTCTAGTGATTTGTCACTTGAGCATGCTAGTGCTGTAGGAGTCTTCGATTCTTATAAAAATATAGGACAATTATACTATAAAGTCAGATAAATTTAAACATAGCATGGTCCCAGATCTTCCCATGACAGATGGAAGAATTAGAATCTAGAGAAGTAATACAACTTTTTCAGGGTTGTAACAAATATAATAATGATAATAAAATTCAGTGTGGAATACGGGAGCCAAAAAAAGAAAGAAAGAAAAAGACATTAATGGGAAAACAAATAAAATGCTATTGAAGTATTTAATTAATAGTATTATACTAATTGCCTAGTTTTGATAAATACATTGTGGTTATTTATGATTTAAACATTAGGGGAGGCGGACTGGCTAGAACACAGGAATTTTCTATACCATCTTCGCAAAATTTCTGCAACTTCCAAAATAAAAACCTTAAATAAGCCACATCAAGCCTTATCTAACATTAATTGATAACTTTCTATGTTCCAGGCACTACGCTTTACATAATTTTTCTCCTCGAACTCCAACAAGCCTGTGAGGTTCACTGCATGACCACTCACCCACCCCCAGGAATTTGAATGGAAAGCTGATATTTACAGAGATTATATCACAAAACCCATTTGACCTCAGAGTCTTTTCTTTTATTAAACATACCTGGTTTGAGACGGGGTCTGGTTAGGCTATTTTGTGTTGCTATTACACAATACCTAAGACTGGGTGGTTTATAAGGAAAATAAATTATTTGGGGCAGCTTGGGAGGCTAAGGAGTCCAATATCAAGGTGTGACATCTGGTGAGGACCTTCCTACTACATCATACCATGGTGGAGGCCATCACAAGGAAAGAGGGCAAGGACTCGCAAGCTCAGTCTCCCTTTCTCTTCTTATGATGGTCCTAATTTGATCATAAGGGCCCCACCTTTGTTACTCCAGCTAACCTAATTACCCTCTAAAACCTCACATATAAATTTAGAGATTACGTTTCCAACACAAATTTTGGGAAGATGCATTCAAACCATAAAGAACCCCCCAGTTCTCAATTCTGGATCCTTTGCAATACCAACATATCTCCAAATGTAATTAACTGACAAGAGCAAAAGAAATGAAACCAAACAGAATGAAGTCCTAAGCCACTGGGCATTGCCACCCACATTTGCCAGGAAAATTAAGAAGTGGAACAGCAAAATGGGGACACTGTTTATTGGCTGCCCATATGGCTGTCCTTCTGCAGTGACAAGGACAACAGTCTTGTTTTGTCTTATGCTCTGTTGTTAAAAGATTAAGTAGCCATCATCCATCTGTGATGCTGACTTCAGGATGGAGTGGTCAGATTGGTCCACACAGTTTCTTCCTGGCATTGATGACTCCCCAGGATAAAACAGAAGGAGAGTGGTCTTGGTGTAAATATCCCCTTAGGAGAAGCCTGTGTGTCTCTGACTCATGGTGATGGCAAAGATGGACCGTTTCCATTTCTGGCAACAAAGAAACAGTGCTTGACCCACCCCTACCCAGGTGGCCCATACTCTGCCTCCCCAGGCCCTGACTGAGACAGTGGAAGGAATCTGGAATCTCTCATTCCACCTATTCTGAGCCTTACTCTCAATTGACTCTTCTCTCCCTTGTTCATCAATTTCAGTTCTTCATCAATTTCTAGAATCTTAGCAAAAGAACTTGAACTTTGTAGAGCAATGGGAAAACTAAAACATACAAAACTGAAACAATGAGGAATCTTAAAAGGGAAACCAGATTAAATCACTGTGTCTGAGTATCAATAAAAAAATACATTTATTTCTATCAAAGAGTTTGACTATGTTCAGACAACAGTTCTGAGAATTATGGGAAACACAAGAAGTAAAAAAAGGAATTAATATTTCTTTGGTGCTTGAGAATTTTCAAATCAGTTTCACTTCTTCTACCCCTCAGCAACAACCCACCAAATATAAAGGGGTCTGCAAGTGTTATATAGCAAGTTAGTAGAATTGCTGAAATTCAACCATTCTGAATTTAACTTGTGTTTTCTTTTTTTTTCCTACAATACATATTATCTGTTTGAGACAAAGACATCTATAAGGAGACTCTCCTGAACCCTGCAGAAATTTAGAGGAAGGGGGATCTTTTCTGAACTGGGCTGTCAGAGGAACCTTCCTAGATGGGACAGGTCTTTGAGGAAGAATTGAATTTACAAATTACAGGAGCAAAATGTTGGAAATAAAAATGAACCACTTCTCCATCTCTTTCCCTTCCCATGCACCTCGTCCTTTTTCTTCTTCATCTCCTCTCTCCTTCTCTCTAACTCTAGTGACAATTAGGACTGATGTTGGGCTGTTACTTGTTTGTCGCCATCTCTAAGAATTAGAAAAAGAAGAGCAGATTGGTGGAGGAAAATGGGGATAAACTAAAAAAGATTAAGTAGCTAACCTTTCCCATTTTGGTCCCAACATTCTTCAGATGGAATTATATGGAACTGACAGCACTCCTCAATTTTTAAAAAAATTACCTTTAAATATAACAATTTCAGCCAGGCATGGTGACTCATGCCTGTAATCCCAGTACTTGGGAGGCTGATAGGAGGATTTGCAGGTTCAAGGCAAGACTTAAAAACTAGTGTCGTCCTGTTTCAAAATAAAATAAGGTTGGGGTGGTAACTCAGAGGCAGGACACCACTGAGTTCAATCCCCAGTAACACACACACACACACACACACACACACACACACACACACACACAAATTTCATATAATTTAACCTAGATATGTGAAGAGATTAACAAATACATCTCTGCACAAAGCCCTGTAAAATCTGGGAGTAGGCTTTGTCAAATCAGTCTGGAATCTGAGATCCCCTCACAGATGACCCCTGTTGTCAGCTCTGAGGATCCTCATCCTGTTGCCCCACCTGGCTGCCGTGGTCTGAGCCATGGACCATTCTTGGGCATCATTGCAGTAGAGACAAGAGCTCACAAGGCAGGAAAGGCTTGAAGTTTCCACTTGACTGCTGAGAAACAAAGGGTTCTTGAGAAAGTACAGACTTACATTTGAATCCAGAGCTCCCCAATTCTTGCCTACATGACCTCATACAAGTTATTTAACTTATCTTGGCCTTACTTGTCCATGGAAGAAATGGGATAATGACAATATGGATCACAGCCGTTCATCATTAAGTAAGATAGTGCATGCGGAGCATGTGTCATAGTTCCTGGTTCAGAGTGAGAAATAAGTGGTTGAAGTTTTAAAGTGCATTATTAATAGTAAATCATAGTGTATGGGAGAAAAAGCTTTCTCTTACTCTTGAGGGTTCAGTAGCTGAGTCTATGAAATAAACTGACAGTAGGAAGATCCACAAGAGAAAAAGCATATAAATGTATTATGTGCATAGGAGCATCATGGAAAAGAAAAGTAAATATCCCCCAAATAATCAAATTTAGGAGCGTATACCCCTTAGAGGGCAGCAAAGACAACTGGTGTAGGGAACTGAGGGAGAGTAAGTGATTTGGAGGAGAAATGAATGAACCCTTAGACTTTGCGCTAGTTTGCTTTTGTTGCTGGGACCCCAATAACCGACAAGAATAACTTAGAAGGGGAAAGATTAATTTTGGTGCACAGTTTCAGAGGCCAGTGGTTTCAGTTCATACTGGGCCCTATTCCCTAGGGCTTTAGGCAAGGTAGAACATCATGGTAGAAGGATGTGGTGAAGGAAAGTTGCTCAGCTCATGACAGTGAGAAAAGAGAGACAGGAGTCAGGGACACGAGGCCCCGGTGATCTTCTTCTAAACAGGTCCACCTCCCAATAGTCCATCCAACCAGCAAGGTCAGAGACCCTCTGTACAACCATTCCCTAAAATTCCCACCTCTGTTCACATGAGACTTAGGGGAACATTCCAGATCAAAACTATAAAAGAAGAATGGATGATAGTATTTGGCAAAATTTGTCTGCTGTGTTGTAAACTTCTAGCCTCCTCAACCTATGTAGGGTGAGTTGATCTTCCCTGGTGGATGAAGCTCTCAGGGAGAGGCTTAATGACAGTTCAGTTCCTTTTGGAGGATCTCTCTGCAGGCCGTTGAGAGGAGCTCAGAGAAAGCCTCCCCTTGAATTTGTTGGTTTTTAAGTTTTTCAGCTCAAAATAATCAATATAGCAAAGAAGCATGTTTTGGGGTGCCTATCTTAAACTCCTCTAGTAGGAAGGCCTGGGTGAATGTAAAAAGTAGACTATTGAGCCATCATATGCTCACTGTTCCAGATTCAGGACCCATGAAGGAGGAGAGGGCTGCTGCCCTGCACCTGTACAGTGGTCAAGTGGTCATGAGGTGCTTCATCTTGCTGAGCCACGAGGGAGTCTGCCTGGCCCCTCTCCAGGTGACAGCTGTCAGTCTGTCAGGTACACGGCCCATCTGGCTGCTGGAAAGTGATGCAGGAAAGTGGAAGAGAGGCTTGTTAAATAGACGGAAGGGGCAGAAATATTTCTGCTGGTCAACCAGCCATTCTGGTCATCCAACTCCATTGCACCCAAACTGCCCAGGGCATACCACACAGAGCTTTTCTGTCTAGCATTTTACAAGAGCAGCTTGATTTTTCTGGTTAAAAAAAAAAAAAAGTTACAGTTGGCCTTACGGGTGCTGTCCTCCTCTCAGATATGGGAGATTTATTCTCATGCATGGGGGTAATAAGTCTAACTGAGCACTGTGTGTCAGTCACTGCATTCAGCAGAAAACATTCAGGCAAGTGAGCACCCCTCAAGAAGCCCTCATCTGAGTGAAGGGGACAAAGAGTCAATCAGTTACAATACAGGGTAATGGGGGCTGATCCAGGGTGTGTGGGAACTAAAGCTTTTTTTTTTTTTTTTTTTTTTTACAGTCTAGTATGACTTTCTTGAAAATATAATATCAAAATAAAATCACACAGTAAGGTACAAAAATAAATGAGTGATTTTTTTTTTTTTTTAGAATGAGAAAAATAAATCACAACAGATTTCTGGAGCTTTTGAGATGCAAGTTTCCTCACTCTAAGATATCACTGGGCAATTTACCAAAAAGTAAATCCATATAAATTATTTCTGATTGCTCTCTGCCTTCTCTTCTCCACTTAGAATATCTGTGTCATTCCATGATACTGGGAGGGAGGCAGGTGGAGAGGGACCCTGAGGCTTTAGCCTCCCTAGCTTCAAAGCCAGCCCACCTCTGAGAATGAAGGAACACACGCACACACACACGCACACACGCACACACGCATACATGTGCACACACGTGCGCACACACGCACATGTACACACATGATAGTGCAGGTAAATACAGGATGAAAGGATGGGGTCCTGGAGCCTCATGTTCAGGAGCCCTTCCTGGAGTTGGAGAACCATGAGCTTGGAAGGTAGGAGCCATTAGCCAGGGGCACAGGAGTAGCCTGTGCAAAGGGGAGGGGGAGGGAGTGCGTTAGCTACTGTGCCTGGTTGCTTTGATCCAGAATGTGTTTGTAGGTGGGAAAGGTGTTTAGAGCAAAGTCTCCATGGACTTAAGAATTTGGAGCCCTGGAGCATGAAGAAAGTGGGGAATAAACATCATCAGAGAAAAACAGGCCACCCCATTGACACATTCTAGACCTCCAGGGTAAAGGTGCTTCCTCTTTTATTACCCACAGCCTTTCTTCTAGGAATGTTAAGCCCACTTCTTTCCCATCTAAGGAAATGAATGCAGGGAATCCTCCTCACCAGAAGACCTTATCAGTCTGTCCCTGCTTTCCTGCCTCTCTGCTGCTTTTGACTTGGGTTATGGACTTTTCTGAATGAAGGCTGTCTCACCCCTCCTTCCTGGGCTCTGCTGTTTTAAATGCAGTTTGTGATAGACCCAGGAAACACTGCAGTGATTCATCCTGAACATGACAGATGCTCATTCAGTGTCTGATCCGGGACTGAATCAGTTGCTGAGCCCTGAGTTCACGTCCTGACCTTGGCATTTAACCACTGAAAGGATTGGGCAAGTGACTTGGTCTCCTTTAGCCTCTATTTCTTCATATCAGTAGACTAAATGATGCGTGCATGTACATTTTTTTTAAGCATAGGGACTGGCACAAAGTAAATCTTCAATTGCTGGAAGCTGTCAGGTAGTCATTCAATCTTTCATCAGATTTGCTGACGAGTACTACAGGTGTGAAGACAAGCGGTGCTCTGATTTACTGTGAGGGACTGGTATATATGAACGCTGCCACCGGTGCCAAGGGGCGCTGATGCAGGGATAGCGCCCCTGGGAATAAGTTCTCTCCGTGCCCAAGGGGGTGATGCTTCTGCTGAGTGGGGCAAGGGAGCAGGCAGTTGCCAGGTGCGCACTTGCAAAAGGGAAAGCCAGGCAGATGGTGAAGCATGCACAGATACGCTGAGGTTGAGCAAATCGCTGTGATCTGGAGGTGGGAGCAGGAGGGAGAACATGGCACGTGTGTGTGGCTGAGGAAGCTGAATATTGCCTTACAGGAAACAGGACGATATTTCAGCAGAAGAATTATTCAGAGAGTGTTGTGTCCTACTATGATCACCTTTGTTATGATGTGGTGGATAGTAGATGGGCTGGTTGTGCATGCGTGTGTGTGTGTGTGTGTGTGTGTGTGCATGTGTGTGTGTGTGTTTAAGGGAGAGGGCCCCAGCCCCATAGACATACTCTACTCTTTACAACTAATTAAATGCAATTAGTTTACAAATTTTTCACCCACTCTGAAAGTAAACATTAGAGCAGAAACTCTAGATTTGGAAAACTATGTATTTGTTTCTCTGTCATCATTTTTGGTGCATGCTTCATCCTGAACATTTGATGATATTCGGCCACCACGCACACTAGCCTGGGGCTAGCACATAAAATTAACAGACAACAACCCCAGCTCTGAGCAATGGTCCATCTGCTTACTCTCTCCCTTAATAATAACAGCCACCATTTAGTCATCTAACAAATGTAAGCAGACTGCCTGCATGCATCTGGCCCTAAATTACAAGGTGGGAATAAAAAAGGTGAATACTAAAAACAGAGTGCCTGCCTTCAAGGAATCTGTACACTGGTGACCTTTTTACAAGCCAAATGCATTTTCTCCCATAGGCTGGTCCCAGAACAAATTGGCTCCAGTCCCTTTTGCCATTATGACACAGCCCCAGAGATTAAAATTCCCCAGGCGGGTTCAAGGCAATCTTGAGGTATGCGTACACTGCTAAGCTTGGGGAGCTCAGGAACCTGGGAACAAGGGCTCCTTCCAGGAGGAGTGTATTGTAATATGTTTTGTGTAGCTACAAGAGAATTCTGGGTCATTTGTAAACAAGTGTACTTTATCTGGCTCACATTTCTGAAGTCTGAGAAATCCAAGGTCTAGGTGAGGTATCTGGTAAGGGCCTTCCTGCTGCAGCATAACCTAGTGGAAGCCGTAACACAGGCAAGAGAGAGAAAGAGAGGGCCAAACTCACATTCATAACAAGCCCGTTATCCTGGTAAGGAATTCACTCTTGAGACAACAACAGTAACACGTGACTTCATCAGCTCTTCAAGGTCCCACTTCTCAACCTTGTTGAACTAGGGATTGAGTTTCCAACAGATGAACTGTAGGGGACACATTCAAACCATATAGGGTTGGCGCTTTCCTGAAAGAAATCAGGGGACTGTTTCCATAGAAGAGAAAGTAAATACCAATCATGCAAAAATAGCACTAAGGAGATGCATTATCTTAATATGAAGGCTAGGGAAACTGAGCTTTATCTTTAGCTTTAGCTTTAGGGATATGCAATAATTTAAGAAATTCAGAAGAGTCAGGCATGGTGGTGCATAACTTTAATCCCAGTTCTTGGGAGACTGAAACAAGAAGATAGCAGGTTCACAGCCAACCTCGGCAACTTAACAAAGCCTTATGCAACTTAGTGGGACCCTATTTCAAAATAAAATAAAGTAGGGATGGAGTGTAGCTCAGAGGTTAAATCTTGAGTACCACCAAAAAAAAAAAAAAAGAAAGAAAGAAAAGATTCCTGCCAATCCCAAATTCCAAAGGTTCCAAAGGATGCATTCTTTCCAGCTATCCCACAGTGCACCAGTCTGCTCACTCCTAGGGAGAACATATTAATATATGAGCAAATATATAAACAAACAAGCAAGCAAGCAAATATATGACTAGGGTAGAATTCCAGAATTTTAATCCACTTATTTATATATACTCTCCCTTCACTATTAAGTCAAATTGAAGGCTGAGGTATGCTTAATATGAGGTCTTCCTTTGTTTGGTTAGCATTAATATTCAATGAAAGATTTGAATTCACATAATCTTCCTTCTACAAAAGAAGAGCCAGTTCTAGTTTTCCCTGCTGTCAGTTCTTCTGGGCCCTGACAAGCTGAGGAATCTTCATAGGGAGCTCAACCTCTGCAGGTGACCTATGCTTTCCTGCCATTTGGATTGTCAAGTCCACCAGGCAAGGGCCACGACTGACTCTGTGTTCGCCAGAGCACTTGACATATTGTTGGGTATTGAAAAATGTAAATTAACACTGTCAACATGAATCGGTTTGTCATGCATAAGAGAGAGGAAAGACTGCAGTTCTGTGTTTGGGAAAGGTAGTTGGGATGGGGGCAGGGAGGCAGTGAGTCCTGCAATAATTAATTTATCAAGTATTTATTTAGTCTCCGGCTATGGACCTAGTGTTGTGGAAGACACCAAGGAAACCAAGGAAAAAGTCAAAAGAGTAATGCAACAGCTAATTCTCAGGCACGATTCATCTCTGCAGCTCAGTGAGCAAAATGTGAGCTCTGGAGAGAGAAAAATATTAGACAAATCCAGAGAGTCTAGAGGACACCTTCCCAGTGCTCCTCAAGATTGCTAAAGTCTTAAACAATAAAGGAAAGATGAAGAAACCATAATGGACCAGAAAATAATGAGGAGACATAGCAACTGCATGTAGTATGGCACCCTGGATCAGTTATTAAAAGAGTAAGAAGACTGAACTGGATTGGATGGTGCATACACACTTATGACCAGAACCTGTGAGGGTGACCTTGTTAGGAAACAAGGTCTTTGCAGATGTATTCAAGTTGACATGAGTTTGCATTGGGTTAGGGTGAGATGGGTTCACACTGGATTAGGGTGGACCATAACATCAATATGACTTGTGTACTTGTAAAAAGAGAGAAAATTGCACACAGAGACATAGACACAAGGAAGAACACCAAGGGAAGACAAAGGTAGTGATTGTGCTGATGCATCTACCAGCCAAGGAAAACCATGGATTGCTGGTGACCACCAGGACCTGGAAGAAGAAATGCAGGACCTTTCTTTCTAGAGAATTCAGAGTGCAGCTTCTAGGTAATTTGATTTTGGACTTCTTAGCCGCAAGAACTATAATAATAACATATTTCTGTTGTTTTAAATCATTCAGCCTGGATGTAGGTGTATATGTATGATACACTTGGATAAATAAATAAAGACATTAGTAGAAAAATGATGAAACCCATATAAAGGCTAGGGGTTTAGTAAATAAGGTACTGATTTTGGTTTCCTTCTTTCTGGTACTGGGGATTGAAGCATCTACCTCCCAGCTTACACCCCCAACCCTTTTAATTTTTTTATTTTGAAACAGGGACTTACTAGGTTGCTTGTTGAGAGTCTTGCTAAGTTGCTGAGGATATTCTTGAACCTGCAATCCTCCTGTCTCAGCCTCTCAAGTACTGGGATTACAGGTGCATGCATCACAATGCCCAGTTTTGATTTTGGTTTCTTAATTTGATAAATCGACTGCCCTCACATAAGATGTTAGCAACAGGGCAAATTGGATAAGGATTATACCAGCAAGCTGGGTATTGTATTGGCAAATTTTCTATAAATATGAAGTTATCCCAAAACCAATTTTTAAAATGTATTTTTGGAGAAAAAAGTAAATTCACATCTTGTGTCATCTTTGAAAAATCACCTCCTTAAACTTGGGTCTCCTCATCCATAAAATGGAGATAATAATAGTTCTGCTCAAGGTTGTGGAGTTTAAAGTGTGATAATGCACATAAAGTACTCAGCAGGTCATATCTTTTCCCCTTGCAATTCCATCACTCTGTCTATTCCTTGGCCTTTCCCCAGTCATGTCACAGTGAATTAGTCCAGTTCATGCCCTCATCCTTGCCATTGTTCAACATGTTAGCAAAGAAAAGGACAAGACCCTTTAGACTGCTCCTGGACCAAGCAGAATCTCCACTGACCAACTTGCTATGGCTTCTTCTAACTCTTATGTTACATCTCAAGTTAAAACCAAGGCACCCTGTGAATGAACATTCCCTTTACGTCTGCTAGTTGAATAACACTGATTTAAAAGAAGTGAAGAAGCTAAGCCTGGTGACCCATGCCTCTAATCCTCATACTTGGAAGGCTGAAACTAGAGAATCTTAGGTTCAAGGCCAATCTCAGCCAGGCCCTCAGCAACTCAGTGAGACTATGTTTCAAAATTAAAAATAATAATAATTAAAAAAAAAAAAAAAAGCCGGGCATGGTGGCGCACGCTTGTAATCCCAGCATTTGGGAGGCTGAGACTGGAGGATCCGGGTTCGCAGCCAACCTCAGCTGCTTAGTGAGGCACTCTGTAACTTAGTGAGACCCAGTTTCAAAATAAAGAATAAAAAATAGGGCTGGGGGTATAGCTCGGAGGTAGAATGCCCCTGAGTTCAATCCCCAGTACAAAAAAAAAAAAAAAAAAAAAATTAAATAGGGCTGGGTGAAACTCAGTGGTAGAATGCCCACGGACTCAATCTCTATAATACACACACACACACACAAAGTGAGGTTACTCTAGTGTGGATATGCTGCTTCTTCATCACTCTTAGGTGGCCATTAGCATAATGGTTAGGTGGAGTTAGAGGAAGTGGATTCAAACCTGAGCTACACCAAGTACAACAAATAGCCATGGTGTGTCATTGACTAATTTGGTCATACTCTCTTAACCTCAGTTCTCCCATCTGGAGAATAGGGAGAAAAACACCTTTCTCATGAAGTTGCTATAAAGGTTGGATTAAAAAATATCTGCAAGCAGGGTATGGTGGTGCATGTCTGTAATTCCAAAACTTAAGAGACTGAGACAGGAGGATCACAGGTTTGAAGCCAGTCTCAGAAACTTAGGGAGACCCATAGCAACTTAGTGAGATGTTGTTTCAAGATAAAAAAAAAAAAAAAAGGAAGGGGCTAGAGTATAGTTTGAAGGTAGAATGTCCCTGGATTCATTCCTCAGTATCCATCTCCCCAAAAAATGCACACAAAGAGCTGAGTCAGAGGTCTTTACACACAATGATCTTGTGTGTGTGTGTGTGTGTGTGTGTGCATGTGCATGCATATGTGTGTGTGGGGTGTGTGTGTGTGTGTGTAAATGAACATTGCAATTCACTGGTATAGTGAATGACATCATAAAAGCACACAAATTGCTTGATGAAATAACCTTGTACAAATGGACACACTGCAGATGAAAGAAAGGTTGAGATTGGACCCAGGTCTTGATGTGAGAGCATGGTAGAAATCCAGGCAGAACAGAGAAGTCCTGACTTCAAGAGAAAAGCTAATTGCTTTTATTTTGTAAATATGGAAATTGAATCCCAAGTCATCAAGGGCACTTATCAAAGGCACCAAGATTTGTTAATGATAAATATGATGGTTTCCTTTCTTGTGTTCAACCTTTAGTCTATGCTTTTCTATTCCTTGTCTGGGTCCTCAGTAGCATCTAATAACATCTATGTGTAGAGCATCCAGCCTGCCCTTAAAGAGTCCACTCTTGATGCCTAGCACCTCGAAGCCGGGTCATCTCCTAGAGCTGTCAGACTTTGGGTTGTGAGCAGTGAGCATGGAGACGGTGAAGCCAGGCAGCTTTAATTAAAACATAGTGCTTTTCAGGAAGGCAGGTGACTGTATCTCCTGAGATTAGACAACATTGGGCATGATCAGGAAGGTATTGCTGAGGTAGAAAAAAGTAGGCAGATAGAACCAGAGGACCACGGTAGAAAAATGTCATTTCCTGAGAGGCAACAGATGCTAATTAACTTCCGAAACTCCTGTAAAGACCAGGCTTCCCAAGTGTCAAATGATAATGAGTTCAGAAGCTTCCCGGGAGTGACCAGAGCTTCACAAAACTCTAGTTGTTCCTGCTGATCAACAATCCCAGGAGATTTCCTGGAGAGTCCAGGAAACAGCATCTGGAACCCCAACTGAGAGAACAAGACTCAAAGAAGGACCCTGCACAAATACACCATGCAAAACTCAGAAAACTGTCTCTGAGACCCAACTAAAGAGGACTCAGAGAAGTATATAAACCCCTAGACCAGCCACTATAAACGGTTACCCACTCTGAGAAACCCTCCCCTTGGAGACCCTCTCTCTCTCTCTCTCTCTCTCTCTCTCTCTCTCTTTCTCTCCCTCCCTCTCGTTGTGTTGGCTTTGAGAAAAAGCGATGTATAATTGACAGCACTTGGCCCAGGCTCTACGTGGGTAGTGACCAGAAGGCCTCCACTGGACATCGAGGCTGACTGAGGCCCCCTAGGGGTGGCC
Organism: Graphiurus murinus; assembly: GCA_004027655.1. Taxonomy (NCBI): domain Eukaryota; kingdom Metazoa; phylum Chordata; class Mammalia; order Rodentia; family Gliridae; genus Graphiurus; species Graphiurus murinus. The sequence continues at coordinate 8,850 of PVLC010013460.1, read as the reverse complement.
TGCACCCCTCTTCTGGCAGATCACCTGGACCTTGAGAGAAAGCCATTTGTAATTGATGGCGCTTGGCTTGGGCTGCTCTCAAGTAGTATCCAGAAGGCAGCTGCCGGGCACCAGGGTCCCGACTGCTCACAAGGCTGTTCTGCCTCTTTTCTGATTTCCCGCTCTCTTTACAATAAACTTCCTACTCCTCTTTCTGCCAGTAAGAGAGACATCCTTTTCAGTATGACTGTAGACATGAGACTGTACCTTAATGTAAATACTGGAAAAAGCCCAGTAATCCCATAGGTTTTAACAGTTTTTACCCTAAGTAGAACTTTGGGTACTCAGAAAAGCAAAGAAATATTCCTTCCCAGCTCTGCCTCATTCACACTGTAGAATTATGAGCAAATCCCTTCTTTCTGAGCTACAGTTAATATTAGAAATGAGCTGTGAAATGCTTTATGGTGTTTGAAAAGGCATTTTGAGTCGTAGCCATTGTCTCATTTGAATCCTCATAGCAGCCCTTCAGGTTATTACGATTATTATTATGTTATAGCCCTATATTATAGACAAGAAAACAGGTCCAGTGAGATCATGTTGATATTTTTATTGGCACACATATATCACCAACAATGATAAATAAAAAATCGTGGTTGTTAGGTGCTAGGCATGTATCACTCTTCTGAGCATTTTATTTTATTTACTTTTTTTTTTTTGCAGTACTGGGGATTCAACTCAGGTTCAATCTCTGAGCTACACCCCCCAGCCCTATTTTTATTATTATTTTTTTTTATTTTGAACCAGGATCTCACTAATTTGCAGGAAGCCTCTCTAAGTTGTTGAGAGTGGTCTCAAACCTGCAATCCTCCTGGCTCAGCCTCCCAAGTACTGAGATTAGTACTGGGATTATAGGCATGTGTTAATATGCCCGGCTACTTCTAAGCATTTTAAACTTTTTTGTCTTTCAACTCTTGCACAACTCTGTGAGATTGGTGATAACATTATCAATCTTATCCCAAGACACAGAAAAGTTAAGCACTTTGCCTGAGATCACACAGCCAGGGAACAGAGGAATCAGAATATGTTCCTAGGCCATCTAGCTCCAGAGCTAGATGTTCTTACTTATAAACAAGAACATGTATGGCCTCCAGCTAAACAATAAGCCATTGAGCTGAATAAGACACAGATATAACCCTTTTCCTCAAGAACCTCACAGGCTAGTTTGGGGAAAACTGACATGTACATTAGAAGATCACAATTCAGGGAGACAAAAAAAAAATACAAGAAGCACTATTCGAACAAGGACATCAGAGTGACTAAAGTCAATATGGAGGAGCTGGGGTGGAAACCCATGCCTCCTGCCAAGCATAATCAATATGCATTCATTCATTCCTCCACTCAATAAACACTTAATACTAAGTACTAGGGGTTGGAAATCATCATAACAAAAAGACATTGTTCTTTTCCTGAAGAACCAATAATTACAGTCTACAGAAAACATTTTGCAGCCCCTATCAAGCCAGCTGCAGCCTTAGTTTCAACGGGAACACATCAAAAGTTCATTGATCTTCAACTGTGGTGAGGACTGTTCAGTGTTCCCATGCTCTGCCCCTCCCCCCTCCGCCCCATCCCTGCTACCAGGAAGAGGCACCAAGGAGAATTCCATTACACGCGCTTAACAGCAGTGGGCTGATTTAATATGACCTCAAGTTAAATCGCTTTCACTAATGCAAATTTAATTGGGGTCCCTTTAATCCCCAGAAGTGATTTTCTTCTCTAGAGGTTGAGTGTCAGCTCTGATAGGAGAACCACCTTGCCTGTTGGCAGAGGTTTCTGCAGCCTAAGTCTCTTGGGAATTCCAGGAATTCAGCAATGACTAGCACATTCTTCAGAGGACAACTAGAGTTTCTGGGCTAATCCCCCACAAAATGTCTTTGGAAGGAAAATCCAGTTCAGATCTCCACACCTATTCACTTCGGGATCTGAAATGTCTCAGAATACACTTCCCCCGATAAAATATTTTGGGGATAGGGCAGATGATATTGCAATTAGAAAAGACAAGAGATGGCGTTTGATTCCTAAAATAGCTCTTAAAATTCGGCTATAAATTTCACTCTCCAGCTCAGAGTATGTGAGGTGAAACTATAAAATATGCCTGCTTCAGTGTGACTTCCAAATATGGTTATAGCTTTTCAATTTTCTGAATAATCTCAAGAACGCCCCCCCATCCTATTAACAGATGAAGCCTGAAGACCTTCCCGAAACTGCCATAGGAGTGTGTCATTGTATCTTTTTTTTCTAAAGGGAACTTGGTTCTGTTTTTCAATATCTGGAAGAGAGAGCTAATGTCTAATCTATCAACTTTCATTTCTTCTCAGTGCCACGTCGTACCACTACCTGACTGGCTCTGAATACCTTGGCATTTGATGCCTGCTCACAGCTGGCTGAATTTTTCTTGTTGATCTAGGTAATTGGTAAGGGTAAATGGATCCCTATGTTGGACCAGCTTAGCCAACTTGGCTCCAATGCGTAACTAGCATGCCTGAGTCTAGCTTTAGCCACTAATTAGCTCAAACCAACTCCCTCCATCCCTACAGACAGTGCTTCTGTAAACCTGGCCTGCCTACCTAAGCTACTCTTGTTTGATCTTCTTTAATTAAACTTCAGCTTGAACGCTCTGGTCCATCCTGACCCAACTTCTGAGTTTCATATCTTCCATGCTTCTTTTGAACCTTGAACTCTTACTGGAACCTGGCCTTCCCTTTCTTCTTGAGAAATCAGCTATGCATGTCAAAGCATCTTAGTGATTGGTACCATCACTGCTACTCCTAATGGACACTTGCTCATTCTAAACCACGCAACTGGAGGAGTCCTTTGGTGACTCTTCTCCATGCAGAGGTCTCCTTCAGGACTTCTGTCACTGCCTGTAGTTTAAGAAGAGGCTGGCATTATTTTGGTCTTCTTAGCAGCAATCCTAATAGCAGCATTATGACTGTTGAAGATATGGATAGGACAGGATCCTTTTTCTTTGAATCATAGCACAGTGACATGGAATAGAAGTTGGATGCATCGGTCAAGGCTGGACAGAGAGGCAGCAAGAGTGGAGTGGTAGATGACTATGTTCACTTTTCTCTCTTCTAATCTGGAAGCCAAGCAATTAGGAGCAAGTTCACCCGTGCTTGCAAGCTGACGAGCAGAGGGTGACTCTGGGAATAGATGAGACGAACAGAAAGGAGGTCCAGGGCTGGGTAGTCTCTCCCCCCACACAGCACTCACATCCAGATATATCCAGCAGCCCTGGAATGTGAACTCTTGAAATGGCAGAGTTAGTGTGGTTCCTGCCCTGTACTCAGTACAAATTCATTCAAGAAAATCATCCTGTTGTGCAGAACACCTTGGGCCCTTACCTGTGTGGGTTCCAGAGCCCCAAGCAGCTGTCTTTACTTGCTGGCCTTTCTCCAAGGTCCTCTGCTCAAATAAATCAATTAAAAACATCAACTGCTTGGAGGAACATCAACATGGGCAGCAGGAGGGGGCCTCGAGGGCCATGCTGTTTCAGTTGCTCTAGGTTTCCAAGCACGTTCCAAAAATATAACCCTCACCGCCATGGCAAACCTGCCTTTGATAAAACACAATGTACAACTGCTAATGCTCACACCGAACAGATGGGACTTTGATTTTTTAAAAATCTGTTCTTGATAGAAGAGAAATAGACATAATGTACTTTTTTGTTTTGCTTTTGGGTTGTGGGCTTTTGATTTCCCCCATCACATACAGACTCAATACTGAGAATCCTTCAGTTCTCTCTTCTTCTTTCTGTCATTGCATCCTTCTGAAGCAAGGAGTCCTTGACTGGCTAGGCCTTGCTTGACAATCAAATGAAACTAGTTACTGGCCCCATGTCCTTTCTATCTGGCTCAAAAAAAAGCAACAGAGGGAGCTGCACAACTTAAGTGTCCTCAAACCTACAGGTATGGAGACAGCAGCTTCCAACTGTGGTGTGCAAAGTGATGACTGAGGTGAGGTCTGCATGCCTTCCTGCAATCCCAGCAACACAGGAGGCCAAGGTAGGAGGATCACGACTTCAAGGCCAGACTGAGCAACTTAGAAAATGCTTTCTCAAAATAAAAAATAGCTGGGGATGTAGCTCAGTGGTAGGGTGCCCCTGGGTTCAATTGCCAGTTCCTGCCCTCCCCCCTCACACACAACAGTGAAGGCTGAACAGGGGATGTAGGGTCAGTTACCTCTCACTTACCCCAGATATTGCTAGACTCTAAATGGAAAACATGGGCATGTCCTGAAACACTGGCTTCAAGACAAGTCCCAACAGATTGCAGTCTATAAATCCCTCCTAAGCAGACCTTCCAGAGCCAATACCCAGTCACAAAATGTCCCTTCCAAGCCCTCCCATAGCTACTGATCCACATCGCTAGAGAAATCAGCTAGGCTCCGGATGTTCTTGGGGAGGGGAAGAGAGGGGACACCCACCCCCATGTGTTTTTGTTCTATTTCAGGGGCAGATTGCAACAGGCAAGAGAAGCTAGTTGGGCCCTACTGACCGAAATTGCTTGATTCGATGACAGTGGGTGTGGCGGCAGAATTGCTCAGGCCAAATTTCAAATATACTTTAGTCTGGCACTTTATTTCTTTCTGCCTTTCAAGAATCCTAAGAAAAAATAAACACAGGAGAAAGAGACAGCAAGGAACTGGGGCAAGCTCTGCTGGCTGTTGAGAGAGGCTGGGTCTTTGGTCTCAATTACAAAGGGCCCTCCCTCCGGGTGATTGGGTGGATTCCAAGGAACAAAAGGTGGACTTGTGTGGGAGAAGGAGTGCAGGTTTCCTTGACATTCCCAAGTCCTTTTCAGGCTACCACCATTCTTAGCGGGCTTAGGGGGATGGGAGGAAGTCTGGATATAGGTACTAGTAGAGGAAAGTGGTAGGATTCCACACCAAGAATTTAATCTTATGCCAATATTGGTATCAGAAACTGATAGGATTCCATACAGGGAATCTTACCTTATGCTCTCCCAGATTCCAACTTCTGCAGCACAGGTGAAATTGCAGTAACCATTTTTCTAGAAAAATATAAAAATATAAGTAATTCCCCAAACTACGTTTTCACAAAACTTTCAAAACTTTTTCACTTTGTCTTTTTTTGTATAAAAGGACAAAATTATACTCCCCTGCCAAAAAAAAGATTACAGAGAGACAAAGAAAAGATTGCTAGATTGTCTCATTTTGTGAGTCAGCTACACACAGAGAAACCTGCTTCTATTTCGTATATATTCCATGTCCTCTTGACTCTACATTCAAGACCCAATACCATGGTAGGTAACCAAGAGGACACTCATCATTTTGTTTGCCCTATTGGATGGCAAGTGTGATGGCATGTAACAGGTGCTTAATAAATGTTTTGAGTTTTTAAAAACTTTGTTTTAACTGATTTTATTTGGCAATTAGTAAACCAGAAGGAGGGAGAGAATGGCTTCAATACCCACAGCAGTGGTAAGGACGGCAGGAATAATTTTAGAGAAAGCAAGGTAGAAAGAGAGTCCATGTGTAAGACCTGAATTCAAATCCTCTCCTTCCACATATCTGGATGGTAGGCAGCAAGCCATGGCATATCCCATCTTTAATTTCTTCATTTTAACTAGAAATAAAAATTCCTTACAAGCTAGGCATGGTGGTGTATGCCTGTAATCCCAGTATTTAGCAAGTTGAGACAGAAAGATTGCAGGTTTGAGGCCAGATTCAGTAACTTAGTGAGACTGAGATGCTGTTTCAAAATTTAAATATGTATGTGTGTATTTGTGTGTGTGTGTGTGTGTGTGTGTGTGTGTGTGTGTGTGTGTTTGTCTGTGTGTATGACTGGGGTATAGCCTCTGGGTTCAATTCCCAGTACTAAATAAACAAACGAACAAAACCCAGATTTTTCACAAGCCGAAAAAAATCAAATAAAAAAATGTTATGCAAAAGCACTTTGTAAATGAGGTTGTACAAATATGAGGAGTTGATTTTATTATCAATTGTAAAGAACCACATGGTCTCCCAGCATCCACTTAAGTTTTATGACATCTTAACTACAAATTATCTATAAAAATTCAGAATAACTAAGGATAATATATTTGTTCTGTAATTGCTAAGTAACAAATGACCACAGATTCAGTAGCTTAAAAACCAACACCCGTCTATCAGCTCACAGTTCTGTATATCAGAAGGCCAGGGGAACACAACTGGTTTCTTTGCTTAGGGATTTACAAGCTGAAGTCAAGAGGGCTGGTAACTTTCTTCTTAGTGATTCTTCTCTGGTGATTCTGGGGAAAAATCAGTTTTGAAGCTCACTTATGTAGTTGGCAGAATTCAATACCTTGGGTTGTAGGACTGAGGTCCCTATTTTCTTTGTGTGTGGTACTGGGGATTGAACCCAGGACATTCTACCTCTGAGCTACACCCTCAGCCATTTTTATTTTGAAACGGGGTCTCACTAAGTTGTTGAGGGCCTCAGTAAGTTGCTGAGGCTGACTTTGAACCTGCAATCTCCTGTCTCAGCTTCTTGGGATTACAAGTGTGCGCCACCACACTGGGCTACGGTTCCGAGGTCCCTGTTTCCATGCTGATAACCATGTGCCTCTCTCTGCATCTGCAGGCTGCTCTTAGGTCCTTGACCCTTACCCCCTCCATTCAGCCACAAAAAAACTTCCTTGACATGAGAGCCTCCTTTTCCAATTGCCTCTTCTACTCCCAGCTAGAGCAATACCTTTCTGCTTCAAAAGAGATTAGATTTGGGTCCACTGCACAGTCCTTTAATTAACCCAAAGTAAACTAATTAGTAAGTAATGTTACACCTGCAAAATTCCTCATGCCATGAATATGTAACATAATCACCAGGACGACATCACATCTTGGTCACAGACCTGAGAATTAGGGCTGGACATCTGAGGGAAGGGATGCCTTAGAGTTAAGATGAACCCATCAGAAGGTGGCTTTGAATAAGTACACATGTATATTTCAATATAAATCCCTTATTAATATTTGGGGGTGACATCTCTAATACCCCCCCCAATGCCTGGCACAGTTCTCAGCTTTCATAAAGAGAATGATGATGCAAGTATTTTTATCTTGGTTTATAGTTGTATATTTATCTCATTTCTTTGCTGCTTCACAAAACACCTAGCACATAGTGGGTCGGCAACAAATAATGTTGAATGAAGAAATTAATGGCTGGATGAATTAATGGGAAAACTTTTCATTTAATTTAACTATAAATCACCTCTGACAGTTGATATTTGTACCAAGCCTACTATTTGGGGGAAAATATTTAGCGAATGTTCAATAGTAATATTTCAGTTTTGTTTTGCCTCTTAGGCATTTTTTTTTAAAGTTTCCTCAGGGTTTTGTTCCACTGTGATCTACTTGCACTGAATAAAGCTGTTCTCCCTCAGCATAGAGGGGCCAGTATTTTCAGACTGGAGGCAGATTCTCAGAGATCAAAGGAGCATTCTGCCTAAAGCACCTGAGAAAGGGCTAACCCGGAGAGCTTTCTTTTTAAAAAGAATTTAAGACTCTCGCTGGTCTGCCAAGCAATTTGACTGCACAGCACATCATAGCAGGCCAGAGTCGAGCTCTGAAAAAACCAAACAAAGCACAAGAGAATCTTCCAGCTCCAATCCTCAGTAATGACGAGGGCTCCTCACTGTTTTCGAAGCCTCCTCCTTGAAAGCCAGGTAGACGGATATGGGTTGGACTTGAAGTGGCTTCACATCAAAGGCAATGTAACAGGGAAACACAGCCCACCTAGCTGTGAATAAATCAATGTTCTGCTTCAGGCCATTAGTGGCTGATTAGTTAAAAAACCCGAACCTGCAAGTGTACTGGTTACGCCTTCATCAGATTCTCTCTCCAGAAGATTTCTTTATGACTCTTCTGTTTTCCACTTTACACAAAACAATTTCTCCTGAGCCATGCCCTGGCATATTCTCCTTATTATACCAAAGCAATTTATAGAGTAGGTAATTTTACACACAAATACATGCACACACACCCAACACATTAGCTAAATATATGTGTGAACAAATATGTTGTTAAAGTTAGAACATACTTGGAAATGCCAAGCACTTAGACTGTAGTAGAGGTGGATGGTGGAAGTCAGATGCCTGTGCATACCAACTTAAAAAATAATAAAATAAAATAATACATAGTATTCAGTTGCTACACTCTTCTAAGTATCTTCCTTGCATTAGTTCATTTAGCATTCACAGACCCCCTCAGGAGCAGTTCTGTTATCTTATCCCTCTCGTGGAGGGAGATTGGTGATTAGGAGAGGGGAAGTATTTTAGCCAAGGTCAAACAGCAGGGCAGGGTCCTGATCCCAGCCACACTGACTCCAGAGTCCATGTGCTGAATACTAGACTCTACTGTGCTTACTTACCGGGCAGTGGGCTTTCCAGACTAACTCTGTAACCTAATATCATGTCACTAATTTCTGCCTCTTGCTACTGGGCAGCTCCAGGTATCTTGTTACTTCTAAGCTCCAGTTTCCACATCTGTTAAAAAGAGATTAAAAACAGAGCCATGCCCTAGGAAAGACTGCAATGAAGATTATTCATTTCTTCCTTCAAAAGCTATTCATTGAACACCTCTTGTGTGCCAGGTACTGTCCTTTACACTAAACACACAGCAGTCAAAATTCCTAAATTCCTTTCCTCTGGGAACACACATTCTAATGTGGAGGACAGATGATAAATACAATCATAGCAAGACTAGCCTATTGCCCTGAAAGCTTGTATAAACTGTTTAAAGAAGTAGAGAGTACCAAAGGGAAAAAGGGAAAAGGTTTGGAGGGCTGTTGAAATTTCAAATGTGGAGATCAGG
>PVLC010013459.1:0-41672 GCA_004027655.1 Graphiurus murinus | reverse complement strand
AGGAGCATTCTACCTTGATCTACACCCCGTCTTATTTTATTTCTTTATTTTGAAACAGAGTCTCACTTAAGTTGAGGAGACTGGCCTCAACCCTGCAATCCTCTCATCTCAGCCTCCCAAGTACTGGGATTACAGGGAGGCACCACTGCTTCCCAGCTCTTTCTTTCTTTCTTTTTAAAATCTTCTTGCAAACTGTTCCAAGAGAAGTCCCCTAAGTTATTTTAACCCAGTGACTCATTTAAGTTGGAGTAATTGAGTTATTTTCTTAGCACCTAATTGCCTTTGCTTGAAAGAGGATTGCTAATGAAAATATTTTTCTGGCATCAAAATTAAAAACTTGGAGGGGAAAAGCAATACCTTATTTCAACTATCTTCCTCGATTTTCTTGGGGGTGAAGAGAGTGGGGGAGCCTACAGCGTCCATGGCAGATGGCTGGAGCCCACGGCCCATGAGTGGCTTGCGGGCTAAGTTCTAGAATACCTAGGTGCAAACTCCTGGTGTTCTCAGGGTGTGAGCAGAGGTGGCTTTGCGGCAGGTGTGATGGGTGAGTTACCTGCACCCCAAGACAGAGAGATCGCAGCCACCTGAAATCGGCGGACGAGTGGCTATTCAGATGGGGACGGAAGCCAGGGGTATTCTACCTCTGACCTGCACCCCTAAACCTATTTTTTAATTTTTTATTCTTTATTTTGAAACAGGGTTTCACTAAGTTGCTAAGGGTATTCGGATGATTTTAATGATAGGAGATGGCGAAGCCTACCGTCTCAGTCTGGGCTGCTTTCACAGAACACTTCATTCTTTTGCATGTGTGTGCACGTGGTACTAGGGATTAAACCTAGGGGCATTCTACACCCAGCCCTATTGTATTTATTTACTTATTTTTATTTTGAAACAGGGTCTCACTAAGTTGCTGAGGCCCTTGCTAAATTGCTGAGGCTGGCCTCCAGCCTGTGATCCTCCTGCCTCAGCCTCCTAAGTACTGGGATTACAAGCGTGGGCCACCACGCCCAGCTAAGTTCTCATTTATTAATGATGTGCTTTTTATCTATAATCTGGTATTGTATTGAAGTAAATATTTTGCAAGTGTAAATATTAATACAGCAAATTGTGTATTACTTCCTAACATACCTATTTCTAAAATGAGACAGTTAGTGATACAGGAGAGTTCTGCAAATACCATCACAACGTTCCCCTACCCTCACCCTGGTGTGACCTACACCCCGCTCCTCCACCTCGGGTCATTTTTCACACATCTCTGGTCAGAGGTCACAGGTCAGAGGTCGCAGGTTACCACTGAAGGCTCACAGCAGAGTCACTGCTTACAGGTCACTGCTCACAGGTCATGTCACCACTCAAAGGTCACAGATAATAGGTCACAGGTCACAGGTCACAGGTCACCTCACGTGGTGCCTCCCTGGCCTGGAGGGCGGGACCCGCTGTCTACACTTGCTCAGGCTAGCTCCTCTCCCTCTGTGACGGGCCGTGTAGACGGTGAGGTCCCTGGTGTCAGCCTCTTTGTATTTGCCCTGAGCTCGATACTTTCCTGTGACATTTTGTTTGTAAGCGTGGTCCACATGGGTGTGTAAGGCTCTACTTCATTTCTCACTGCTATAGATAACTTTCCACTCTATGAATATACCAGCATCTGTTTACTTGTTCTTGGCCTTCTTTGTTCTTCTTTTCTTTTCTTTGCCTTCTTTTTGGTACCAGGAGTTGAACCCAGAGGCATTCTATCTCTGAGCTACACCCTAGCCCTATTTTTATTTCTTTTTTTATTTTGAAACAGTCTTTCTCACTAAATTGCAGAGGGCCTCACTAAGTAGCTTAAGCTGGCCATGAACCTGCGATCCTCCCGTCTCAGCCTCCCAACTACTGAGATTACAAGCGTGTACCACCACGCCTGGCTAGAAATGTTCTTTTTACAAACAGTGTGGCTCTTAACATCCGCTTCCGGTCTCCCAGGCACCTGTGTGAACATTTCTCTGGGCTACATCTCCAGGAGGGAAATGACTGGGTTCTGGGATTTACGCATCTTCTGCTTTACCAGGTATTGTCAAAATATCCAGGTGGATGTGCTAATAAGCTTTACTCCCATCAGCACTGACTCAGGACCCTCATTTCTCCGTCCCGCTGACTTGTCTTGTTTTTGCCACCACCTACGAGGAGGAACACAGGATCTCATTAAGGGTGTTACATGCATCTCCCTGACCACCTCGAGGTGAAATAGCTTTCATCTGTAAAGGGCTGGTGGTCTCATCCATGAATTACCCGTTCATATCTTTTGTAACTTTCCTATGGAGATGTCTCTTTTCATTTTAAAGGTTTCTTACATCTTCTGAATACTAATCTTTTTTTCACTGTACCTAGATTGCAAATAGGACCTCACGATTTCTAGCCTACTTTCTTCTTTTTTAGCAGTCTTTTTCATATAGAAATTTTAACATTACAATTTATCCAATTATATCAGTCTTTTACGATTTTTGCCCTTTCTTTGTGGTACTAGGGATTGAACCCAGGAGCATTCTACCTCTGAGCTGCACCCTCAGCCCTTTTTACTTTTTATTTAGAAACAAGGTCTCACTAAATTACCACACGCTGTCCTCAAACCTGTGATCCTCTTGTCTCAGCCTCCCACGTACTTGGATTACAGGTGTGCGTCATTGCGCCCAGCTGTTTTTTTTTGTTTGTTTTTTTTTTGCCTTCTATATCATTTAATGAATACAGTCAGTCCTCATTACTCACAACAATTATGTCCTGTAAAGGTGTCTCAAATACTGAATTAGTGAATGTTGGACCATTTATTCTGGAGAAACACGGGGTAGGGTTTCTTCAAGCCTGTGTTCACAACATTTTTTTTTTTTTTTGCGGTACTGGGGATTGAACTCAGGAGCATTCTACTTCTGAGCTACACCCCCAGCTCTATTTTTTTTATTCTTTATTTTGAAACAGGGTCTCACTAAGTTGCAGAATGCCTCACTAGTTAGCTGAGGCTGGCCTCGAACCCAGATCCCCCAGTCTCAGCCTCCCAAGTAATGGGATTACAAGCGTGCGCCACCACACTGGGCTTGTTCACAACATTTTAATCAGCTGATCAGCGGAGAACCTTATTTTCTTTGTGGTCGGGTTTGAAAGCACCTTATTGGATATATACTGTTGGTTCATGGACATCAACTAGCAAGCAATAGCACGAACACAGCTTATCCAACACACGGCCTTCCTGCACTTAGGAACACTGGGCAGTACTCCTTTTATATAGGGAAATCTCCCACAAAAAACACACACAGAGGAAATGTGACACTAAGCCCGCCACACAAAGAGTCACAGGCACGATTCCACCTGGACTCAGAAGGCAGAATGTCGCCTTGTTCCCCCCCGGCTGGGGGCAGGTGCAGTTGGGTCACACAACTCTCCTGCTGTCGAGCACATGAACTCACTGCACGACTGCAAGTATTGACCTCGGAGCCACAAAGAAATGCCCGCCAGCAGTCAAGTCTGTAAATGCGAAACTGACCAATGATGAGGCGCAGCGGCACTTCCTCTCCCAGAGTAACAAAGATGGTCTCTTGGAGTTTTCATAGAAGAGTTTTCCAGCTGTGTCTTGCAGGTGTAGGCTCTTTCGGTTCCCATTTGTGAACGGTGTGACGTGACTGGCGGTCCGGTGTGGGTTTTTAAGCTTAATTTCATTAAAATGGCATCATGTTCTGCGTAGGTTTTATGACACTTTCCTCAAATTCATCCACGGTGTTGGGTGTGGCTGTAACCTTCAAATCTTTACTGCTCGGCGATATTCTACAGCGAATTCAACCCTCTGCTGTGGATGGAGAGGCCGGCGAGTCCCGGTTGTTTAAGGAGCACCTGTGTGAGCCTCTCAGGGCCCGCCTGGCCCGAGCTTCCCGAGAAGATTGCTGCAAATACTCCACTTCAGAAGATGAAACCAAATTACTTACCACGCTGATCGCATCAATTTTTACTCCCATTTAGAAATGTCTCAGAGTCCGCATTGATCCACACCCCAGCACTTGCCATTAGTATGATGGATTCTGCCAGCCCGGCAGGAATACAGAAGGTATCCTGTGATCTCAACGCATATTTCTCAGCTATTACTGAAATTGATCATCTTCTTAGACATTTATTTGCCGCTCATGTTTCCTTCTTCTGAGAATCGCCGCGCCTGGATACTACCTGTGCGCTCCTTAGTTATTCGTCTTTAAAAACTTTTGAAGGTATGAGGCTTGTCTTTTGTTTAAAGAATCCTTTCCTACTCGGAAGATATAAAAACACACTCTTATATTCATTTCCCTTCATTTTTCCCTTTCACGTTTATGTTCTAAATCCATCTGGCATTGATTTTGGGGCATGCTATACAAATAACTAGTTATTTTAACATTGTTTATTGAATATTCTTTCCATAAGAGAAAGAAATCTCCGTTGCTTTGTCTGTCTCACATCAAGTTCTGGTATTTATTTGCATTCTGTTCTATTAAACGACTCCTTTATATCTCTCTGCCAGTGCAATTATCCCTTGATATCTGCGGAATGGATCTGAAAGTGCTCAAGTCCTTTACATAAAATGGCGCTGTCTTTGCACACAGCCTACACACATCCTCCTGTATCCTTTAAGTCACCTCTAGATGCCTTATAATACCAAACACAACAATGCAAATGCTACAGAAGTAGGTGTTCTACTGTTGTTTAGTGAACAATGAAAGGGGGAAAGTCTCTACATACTTACTGCTATAATATTCATATACCAGTTGTGCCCGGGCAGTTGGGTAGATTGCAGACAGACCAAAGAAAGAATCCAGCGATTTACTGGGGAAAGCTTACAAGAGATCAGGGCCTGCTCCAAGAAGAGTTCGGTGGTGACGGACAGCACCTCGGTCCCTCACAGTGTTTTGCCAAGGCATTTTGTCCAGTGGCGGAGGGCTGGATGAGTGACACATATCCTGTCCACAGCACCCTCAGTTCCACAGCTGGTCCCATTCAGGGAGGAGTTTTCTATGTTAGGATGCAGAAGCAGTGATGTCATCAACATCAGATTGTTGGTTTGCTTTTCTGACCAGCATCCCAAGGAGCAACTGTCCTGGTGCAGAAACAGTGATGTCATTGGCAATAGTGACGTCATCAGCATCAGATTGTTGGTTTGCTTTTCTGACCAGCATCCCATGGAGCAACCATCCTGGTGCAGAAGCAGTGATGTCATCAGCAATAGTGACATCATCACCAATAGTGACGTCATGGCATCAGCTTGTTGGCTTGCTTGTCTGACCATCATCCCAAGGAGCAGCCATCCTGGTGCATATGCAAGAAAGCCGTTTCCTACAGAGACCCTGACCTGCACTAGTTCCCAGGCTCATGAGAGAAAGCCAGCGGCTTTCAAGAGGACGCATATCTAGGTTCATTCCCATTCGTCTGAGGATCCTCCATACTGTTTTCCAAAGTGGTTGAACTAATCTACAATCCCACCAACAATGTATTAGGGTTCCCACTTCTCCACACCCTGGCCAGCATTGGTTGTTGGTTGTGTTTTTGATGACTGCCTTTCTAATTGAGGTTAGGTAAAATCTTAGGGTAGTTTTGATTTGCATCTCTCTGATTGTTAATGATGTTGAACATTTCCTCATACAGTTATTGGCCATTTGTATTTCTTCTTTTGTGAAGAAGTGTCTATTTAGATCATTTGCCCATTTTTTAAATTGGGTTATTTGTTTTCTTAGCTGTGAGTTTCTTTCTTTCTTTCTTTCTTTCTTTCTTTCTTTCTTTCTTTCTTTCTTTCTTTTTGTGGTACTGGGGAGTTCTCTGTATATTCTAGATATTAGTCCTCTATCAGAGGAGTAACTGGCAAAAATTTTCTCCCATTCTGTGGGCTCTCTATTGAGGTCTTTTTTTTTTTTTTTTTTTTTTTGGTGTGGTACTGGGGATGGAACCCAGAGGCATTCTACCTCCAAGCTACACCCCCAGTCCTATTTTTTTATTCTTTATTTTGACACAGGGTCTCATTAAGTTGCAGAGGGCCTCACTAAGCAGTTGAGGCTGGCTGCAAACATGGATCCTCCTGTCTCAGCCTCCCAAGTACTGAGATTACAAGCGTGCACCACCACATCTGGCTTCTACTGAGGTTCTTGATAGTTTCCTTTGCTGCACAGAAGCTCTTCAGTTTAATGCAGTCCCATGTGTTGATCTTCCTTTGAGTTGCTTGTGCCTTTGGGGTCTTGTTGAGGAAGTTTTTACCTGTGCCTGTGTGTTGAAGTGTTGGACCTATGCCCTCTTAGAGTAGCTGCAAGGTCTCTGGCCTGACTTCCAGGTATTTGATCCATCTTGAATTGACTCTTATGCAGGGTGAGAAAGTGCGATTTATTTCAGTTTTTCTGCATATGGTTAACCAGTTTTGCCAACACCATTTGTTGAAGAGGCTATCTTTTTTTTCCAGTGTATGTTTTTGGCTTCTTTGTAAAAAATCAACTGACTCTAAGTGTGTGGGTTCATTTCTGAGTCTTCTATTCTGCTCCATTGGTCTATGTGTCTGTTTTTGTGCCAATACCATGCTGTTTTTATTACTGTAGCTTTGTAGTAGAGTTTGAAGTCAGGTATTTTCAACTATAATCCTTTATGTTGACATTAGAATTCCAGATCTTTTCCTCCTACATATCTGCAGCTTTGTATTCTTTGACCTACACTTTCCTCCTTTATTCTGCCCCCAGCCCTACCCCTGAAAAGCACTGCCTTAATTCTCTGTTTCAATGTCTATGAGTCGCTCTTTGTAGATTCATGGGATGATATCTGGCTGAGAACTCATGTTTTCTTGATGTTAATAATATCAGAATCCTATAGGTCTAAATTAAAGATAACATCCCCAAATAACTCATCCCTGCCTCTGTGGCCAGCCAGAAATTACTGATACCTGGGACCACCTTTGTCACCTTTGAGGGGCTAGGGTTAATTCTGGTGTCTCCTTTGAGTCCCCGCTTCTTACTGCTGGCACAAGGAACCAAACCCCCGCACTGCAATTAGTGTTTACCCTCAGGACAACCCCGCTCCTACACACCTGCTCACTACACAGTCCCCAGCTCTAGTTTTGGCTCACAAGTTGGTCCTTTAATCTGGAAGAAGAGGAAGTTGAGAAGGTTTTTAGAGATCTTCTTCTGCTCTTTGTTTATTCATAATACATTTTTTCCATCCTTGTCTGGATTTATTCTTGAGCACTTTATATTTTCATTGCTAATGTAAATCATGTCCTTTTTTAATAAAAAGACTAGTTTTTGCTAGTGTATGAGAATGCAATTAATTTTGCACATTTATATGATATCTAGCAACACGGCTCAACTATCTTACTTAATTCCAAATATTTGAAAATGTTAGTGAGTTTTCTGTGTAAATAATCCTGTCACCTGGGATGGCTTTTCTTCCTTTCTAATTTGAATACAGTTTACTTCTTTTGATTGCCTTGCTCAGGGGGTGACCCGCTGTACAGTGTTGAATAGAAGTAATAACGGCGGCCGTTCCCATGTGCTTCTGGGCGCTTGTTGTAGGGTTTTCTTGAGTTAAAGGAACTCTGGTCTGTTTCTAGTTTATTCGAGGCTTTTTACACGAGTGTTGAAATGGCAACTCCTATATTGAATCTATAGAGATGACTTGTTTGGCATGGTGAATTCCATTAATTGATTACTTTATGTTAAAGCATCTTTGTAATACAGGACTAATGTAAGCTTGGTCGTAGCATAATTTTTAATATGCTACAAGATTTCTGTCAGTATTGTATTTAGAGCTCTTGCATCTGGGTTTGCAAGAAATAATTTTCCTCTCCTGTTCTATTCACATCCAGATCTGTCTTGTTGTTTTTTTTTAAAGACAGCCACTTTTCCTAACACAAGCTGTATAATGTACTACCTGTCATATATTATAAGGATCTTTATCTGAACTCTCTTGATGCTATATATTCTATTATTATAGATTTGTGATATAGTTTGATGTGTGCAAGGTCTTTCTTTTCCAAAAAATGTCTTGACAATGCTTGCTTTTCATAAATTTAGGGGAAAGTAAAAATTTTAAAAATGTTTTAAAGCTAAAAGCTAATTAGGATCACAATGTTTTTAGAAATTCAGATTTATAAATAGATTTTGTGTATATATATATGCACATACATACAAAGATATACATAGGTGTACATACACACACACATTTTTTGGCCTGGTTATTCTTCCTCAAATATCATAAAAGTGGCAAGTAGTTTTCTTCATCTTAAAAATTGATGACACTGTAAGAAAATAGTTTGTTAATTAGAGTTATTTGCACAGATTATAGTTTAGATGATTTACAGCCATCAAGCGAAGGCTGAAATCTATGGATTCAGAGGGCAAAGGACAGGTTTTCAATTAACACTTAAGGTGGAGTTTTGCACCATGAAGGAGAGCATGTAAATTTCCTCTTGGGTCCTTGGTCAGAGTTCCAAGTTCCACTGAGGAAAGAGCATATTTTCTGTGAGGAGCAGTCCTGCCTACTTTTGCTTTATGAATGGTCCCTTAGTGGTCAAAGCAAGAACAAAATTCACTTATGTTTTTAGGAACCTAAACTGGGATGTTTACATCTTGAAATGACAGCTTATGCAACTCCCTCGTGAGTCTCTTACTTTCTTTATGTGACAGCCTAATTTTAGCTCCTTTTGAGACTCACTATTCAAGCCAGTCACAAAGACCTCTGTAGCCAAGAACTGATTTCTGTAGAAACAAATTAAATGGCATTAGGGTAAAGTCAAATTTTTAAAAATGTTGTAAAGCTCAAACATCTGTTTTAAAGCTAAAAGATCTGTTCCAGGATTTGTCTCATTATTTTAGAAATTTTATAGGAATTAAAAGTTACAGATTTTACACACACACACACACACTGATCATGCTACCAACAAGAGGTGTGTGTGTGTGTGTGTGTGTGTGTGTGTGTGTGTGTAAATGAGTCTTGTTTCTGCATTACTTTAAAGGAGAAGGTGAATTTTTCTGTGTGTGATTTGAAATTTGAAAAGTAAGTATATAATTTCCTTCTTGTCTGAACTTAAAATCTGTAAGAGAACAATGAGAGAGCCCATCAGTTTTCAAACAAGCTGGCTGCAGCGGTATACACCTGTAATCCTAGTACTTGGGAGGTTTAGATCGGAGTGTCCCAGGTTCAAGGCCAGCAGCACAGGATAACTTAGCAAGACCCTGTTGCAAAATAAAAAATAATACAGGGCTAGGTGTGGCTATCAGAGGTAGAATGCCTTGAGTTCAATCCCCAGTACCACACACACAAATTTCTTTTTCAAACAAATATTTAGCAATCGCCTATTTTTATTAAGCTATCCTACTACACAGAGCAATAAAAATAGTAGTGGAAGCCGGGCATGGTGGGGCACGCTTGTAATCCCAGCATTCGGGAGGCTGAGACCGGAGGATCCGGGTTCGCAGCCAGCCTCAGCTACCTAGTGAAGCACTCCGCAACTTAGTGAGACTCGGTTTCAAAATAAAGAATAAAAAATAGGGCTGGGGGTATAGCTCAGAGGTAGAATGCCTCTGGGTTCAATCCCCAGTACCGAAAAAAAAAAAAAAATAGTAGTGGAAACTCTTCCACTACACGTAGCACTCTACAGAGCAGAGTCCTGCTCTGCTTCTCCTGCTTCTCAGAAGGAGAAACTGTAGTGTCTATTCCTCCTGCAGGGTTTGAGATTTTTACCTCCTCTCCTTGAGCTGACAAATGACCCCGTTACGATTTACTCTTACTTCTCTGGCAGAAGTGACTCCAGGTTCAGAAACAAAGGACTTCACGACTCATGGCCAAAGCTGTCGCCAGCCCGTGAAGTCAGACCCTCCTCCTGTCTCAGGGGGATGCGGAGCGCTGGGCAAGGTGCCCGCACAGTGAGCTGCATGGCGGGAGGAGCATGGAGCCTGCGGGAACTGGGTTCCTTTGTAGTGAGCCCCGATTTGTCCAGGGCAAGTGTGACCTCCTTGCTGAGTGCTGCTTGTTGCAAACGCAGCCAGGAGAGGTTTCACATCGTTGGCATACCCAGCCAGAGCTTGCAGCCATGCCCAGGGCTCATGGCAGAGTCTCACGTCGCCAGGCAGTGAACAGTAAGTGGAGCAGGCATCTCAGAGGACCCTTCACACGCAGCCCGGCACCCACCCCACATACGGTCACTGTCGCATCACTTCCGGCCTCTCTTTATCTTCCTGCCTCCCACCATTGTATCCGGAGGCTGATAACGGCCTCCTGGGGGACCATTTTCATTACTCAAAGAAAGAAAACATGTAGGGGGAAAAAAAACAGTGAATGAAATAATAGAAATTAATATAACTGTGTGTCCATAGTTCCAACAAAGGACTCAATGTCCTAAAATCTTAAGTTTGTAAACTGCTTTTCTCGGTGCACAGTCGTTAGAGTGAGGTTCAAAGGGGTCCGAGCACACATGGCCCCAGCACTTGGCGTGGTTTCCTCTGGATCCCTCCCCACCCCCACCTCTCCTGTACATGTCACTGAGATGACAGTGCCACCTTCATATCCGACGCGGCATTTTCTGATGCTTCCTTCCTCGGTTCTCCTTTCCCCCTCCCCGCCTCCCTCCTCCAACCCCCTTCCTCTCTCCTACTGGTCTCTCTCTCTCAATTATCCAAAGTCCCTTTCACTTCCTGTTTCCTCTCTAGCTTCTACATAGGAGAGAACACCTATGACCCCTTCACTTTCCGAGTCTGGCTCATCCCACTGGGCATAATATTCCCTAATTCCATCCATTTCCCTGCCAGTGACACACTTTTGTTGTTGTTCTTTCTTGCTGAGTAGACCTCCTTTGTGGATATATACCATTTTCATTCTCCGTTCATCTGGTGACGGACACCAGGGTTGATTCCGTAATCGGCCATGGTGGCCCATGCTGCTGTGAACACAGAGGATAATGCTTATTAATGTGGAGGAATTCGCAGGTCCTCAGGCTGTCGCCTTTCTCTGCTGATTGTGTTATTCATATCCAAAGTCTACTTGGATAGGAGAGGAGTTTAAAAGAACCCACCATTTGTAGGTTTGCCCAAGGATCTGAAACTTCTCTCCTCTTGCTTCTGTTCTAAACAAGATGTGTTCTGTGTGTGATTTCCTTAGTTTTATTTGCGCTAAAAACTTCAAAAGTTAAATCTGCAGAATGTCCGGCATCAGCAATGAAAGACTGACTTTTCTTTCACACTTGCCATTTCAAATGGCCTTGTAAAGGGATTTTTATAGACCATGTTTTTCAGGGCTTGTAGAAGACGCTCCGATAAAGCTTTCAAAGGGGTAAAGGCATTGTTTATGCCAGAAAAGAATTCTGAAGAAACACATAAACACAATTCCAGGTGGCATGGGGTTATTGAGAAAAGAAGCCAAGCATTTAAAATTTAAACAGCTGGAGAAAGTGGGGGGGGGGGGGTATTTTTGTCCTATATTTCAAATAAAAACACTTCACAAAACATAAAGCAATATTTGCCTCAGGATGCATATTCACACAAAAGGTTATGATTTGTGTTTCCTTTCTCTGAGTAGTTTTATTTGGTTGCAAACGGGAGTGCGTGCAAAATGAATGTGATTTTTGAGAAGGGCGTTCATTCCAATGGCAATGGAAAGCGTGGTCATTAGAGCTGAAATGTCAAGAGAGGCAGACACAGCACAGGTACAGCTGACATCCTTAGCCATGTCTCACTCTGTCACGCTTCCTCCTGGCGCCCTCTCTGATAGCGACACCGGTCATCTCCATGTCTCCAGGCTTTCTTTCCGTAACAGATGTTTACAGAGCACAGACTAGGGGTCTGTGCTCGGTCCTGCAAAGGCATCGTTCTCAGTCCTCTGTCAAAACAGGTTGCATCATCTCTTCCCCAACATGAAACGTCTTCAGTGGTCTCCCATTACCCGAGGAAATACAATCCAAACGCCCTGGCTTCTCTCCAGCCGCACCTCTGCCTGCCAGTTGCCACGACTGAGCCCCTCTCCCGCTCGTCCCTAGGGGCTGCAGGATCACAGCAGGTGCGCATGCAGGAGACGGCCACAGTCGTGTTGCATGGGATGCCTAAGGCAATTTGCTGAGCCCCGCTGCAAGCACTCAGAAAACAGAAACAAGCAAGGCTTCTGGGAGCTTCTGGCCAAGATGGAATAGCAAGGGACTAGAGTTAACCTTCCAACTGAAACACCCCCCCCCCCCAAATGGACAAAATATACAGTGACTCTGAATATCTTGCAATGAAGGACCAGGATCCCTGAGACATGGCCAGCAAATGAGGTGAGCCCTACAATTTCCCTCTGCCCCTGCTGTCAGCCTTGAGGGGTTTGCAGGTCTTGTTGAGGGATATGGGACAAAGGAAATATGGCTGGACAGACCAGAAGAGGCTTTATTGGAGGAAAGCCTGGGAGGGAGACTGACCAGGAAAGGGTCCACAAGTCAGGAGCCCCCTTCCTTAGAACTAGGGGCTTTCTATGGGGCAAGGCAGGTGGGAGGTACCGCAGTAGTCACGTATGCCGCTGGCTGGTGGGCTAGTGACCAGGTCATCAGGGCAGAGCAATGGTCAGGGGCGTCTGTCTCTATCTTTCCTTCTCTGTCTCCTCTAGCGAGATCTCACGGCCAGATCGCACAGTGCCCACAGGCCTCTGTGCTGGGAACGGGAACTGAGGAGGATCCTTGCAGACTCCCTGAGTCGGAGAGAACTGAGTCTGAGGGGGACCAAGACATGGAGACCAGAGTGCTAGGGATGGAGTCCCGAAGAGGACAGAGCTGCAGGATCTTCAGAGGGATCCCCGGAGTGTTCTGTTGAATACTGGTTAGCACATGCATACGAAGAAAGTGCTCGAGTCTGGGTAAAGACCCTTCCAAGGAATTGGAGATAGGATGCCTGGTGCTCACCCGGGGCTGACCGCAGCACCTGTGCCCACAGAGTGCCATGCTCTCAAAACAGTCGGGCCTCGGGGCTGGGGGATATTTAGCTCTAGATTAAGCCCCGCTCTTGTTCCACCTAACTGGATCTCAAAATCAAGACTCACTTCTGTGCCTCTGCAGCTGCAATGGGCCATATAACCCGAGGGAAGAGGGTGTTGAAGCACTGTATGTTCTTAGTCCTCCATAACATTATTGTAGTCACATTTCTTCATGAGCTCACAGGGGGCCTGAGAACTGACGGGCACTGACTTCCGTAGTCACAGGCAACTTACAGGAGAGCAGGAAACTTCCTAGAGAGCATTATAAATTAAAGTACACAGGGTCATGTGTGTATATGAGTAAGCCGTGGAGATAATGCTAAACAAGACAGCCAGGGGGAGACACCTGGGTGTGCACAGCGACGGCCAGCAAAGACAGTTCTCATCTCCTCTTGAGGATCTGCCAGCTTACTGATTAGGTCATTGACACTAACCTCGCTAAGGCAACAGTCTTTCTGTGAAAAGTCAATCTTTCCCCATAGATTTTTGAGTAGGTATAGTATTTTGTGCATTTACACATGGAGAACAACTGTATCATTATTTTAACTATTTGGTCATCTTTGTGAGTCATGGTTATTATTTTTTTTCTACTTCTGGTATGGATCTGGGAGTGAATTTCCCAAAGAAGAATGAACACGTTTGGCCAGTTAAAACAGCACACTGTGTAAGAGGAAGAACAAGACAGAGATGTCTGCTCTTATCATCTTACCAATTCCCATTCATAATGCTCAAGGTCCACGCCAGCGCTATAAGGCAAGAAAAATAAATAAACAACATATAAATTGAAAAAAGAGGAAATACAGTATTTGCAGGTGACCTACATAGAAAATCCTAAGGCATCTTCAACAAAATGACTAAGACTAGTAAGTTCAGCAAGATCACAAGATACCAGACAAACACACAAAAATCAACCACATTTTTAATATACTAACAACAAACCTGCGGAAACTGAAATTAAAGGCACAAAAATTAACCTCAATATAAAATTTACACCTTGCTCAAACATCAACTCAAAATGGATCAAAGCTGCAAATGTAAAACAAAACAATAAAAATTTTAGGGAAAAATCCTGGGAGAAAATTTTTTTGGATCCAGGACTAGACCAAGAGTTCTTACACTTGACACCAAATGTATAAGCCACAAAAGCAAAGGGTGGTAAGTTGGACATTAGAACTTTAAAAATTTTGGGTTTTTTTGTTCTCTGAAAATCATGTTCAATGGACTGAATGTTTGCATCCCCCCAAAAATGTATATGTTGAAACTGTAACTCTCAATATGATGGTATTAGGAAGCAGAACCTGTGGCAAGGGTCAGGGTCAAGGTCAAGGTCAAGGTCATGAGCATGGCACCCTCATGAATGCGATTAGTGCTCTTATTTAAGAGACCCCAGACAGAAAGCTCATTTACTCTGTTTCTGCCAAGTGAGGACTCAGTGAGAAGGTAATAGTCTGCAAGCGGGAAGCAGGCCCTCCCTAGACACCGGACAACGGTGCCTTGATCCTGGATTCCCAGCCGCCAGAGAACTGTGAGGAGTGAGTGCTTTGTGGTTTTCCCCCTCCCGCTGATGGTATTCTTGTTACAGCAGCCTGAACATAGACACCACCTAAAGAGAATGAAAACACGAGCTACACTCTGGGAAACAATATTTGCAAGCCACGTATCCCACAAAGAACTAGTGTAATTTTGGTCTTCCATAAAGACGACCAAAATTATGTCATCTGCAGGAAAATGGGTGGAACTAGAGAGTATTAGGCTAAGTGAGATCAGACAGTCTCAGAAGGTCAAGGGGTGTATGGTTTTTCTCATACCTGGAAGCTAGCGAGAAATTGGGAAACAAAGAGGACCTCAGATAAAGAGGGAGAGACTCCAGGAGAACGGTGGGGGAGGACGGGCTCCAGAGGAGGAGGGTGGGTGGGAGGAAAG
This sequence comes from Graphiurus murinus, assembly GCA_004027655.1. Classification (NCBI taxonomy): domain Eukaryota; kingdom Metazoa; phylum Chordata; class Mammalia; order Rodentia; family Gliridae; genus Graphiurus; species Graphiurus murinus. The sequence goes on along the minus strand of PVLC010013459.1, from coordinate 26,801 downwards.
GAGACTTGATGGAAACAATAATTCAAGCAATGCTGTGTAGATATTCAAAATTATGAATGCCAGTCTCAACAGCATGTACTGCGGGGAAGGGGAAGGAGAGCAGTGGGATGAGGAGGGAGGCACCCCAAGTTGTGTGCATGTGTGTTCCTATCACGCCGAACCTCTTTATGATATATAAGTACAGTATTCCAATAAAAGTATATGAAAGAAATAACTAATATAAAGGACTCTTAAAATGCAACATTTTTTTTTTTGTGTGTGTGTGTGTGTGTGTGTGTGTGTGTGTGTGTGTGTGTGAGGCACTGGAGATTGAACCCAGGGGCATACTACCTCTGAGCTACACCCCCAGTCCTATTTTTTATTCTTTATTTTGAAACAGGGTCTCACTAAGTTTTGGAGGGCCTCACTAAGTAGCTGAGGCTGGCCGCGAACCCGGATCCACCAGTCTCAGCCTCCCGAGTACTAGGATTACAAGCGTGCGCCACCACGCCCTGCTAAAACGAAACAATTTTTTTTTAAAAAAAGCAAACAATATAGTGAGAAAATAAGCAAAACACATGAATAGACATTTTGCCATGGAGGACACACAGATGGCTGATGATCATCTGAAAAGACGGGTCTACCTCAATGTCCTTCAGGGAAATGCAAATTAAAACCACAGCGGTATATTATTACACACCTGTCAGCATGGCTCACATAAAAATAGGTACGCCAAATGTTAGCAATGATGTAAGAAACTGATCACTCAAGCACTGCTGCTAGGGGGTGATGTAAAATGGTCCAGCCACTCCCGAAAGCCAACTGACGATTTCTTATACAACTAAATATGCAGTTACCATACCTCGCAATTGTATTCTCGGACATTTACCCAGAGAAAGATAAACTCATGTTCCCATAAACACCTGCACACTGATGCTCATAGCAGCTTCATTTGTAATGGCCCCAAACTGGAAACAACCCAGATATCCCCAACTGGAGATGAGTAAGACAGCTGTATACATCCATCTCAGGTACACTACTCAGCCAAGAAAAGGCATGAAGTATTAATACATCCAGCAATTTGGATGAATCCTGAGGGAATTATGCTGAGTAGAAAGGCCAATGCTAAAAAGACACAGCTCTATGATTCTGTCTCTATGTAACATTCTTGAAATGAGGAAATTTTTAAAATAGAGAACAGACTAGTGATTGACAGAGGTTAGGAGTGGGGGTGGGTGGGTGGGAGGGGGGAGAGGGGTGTGTCTACGAAAGGCAGCATGGGGGAGGGTCCTTGCAGAGCTGGAAATGTCCTGTCTCCTGCCTGTGTCACTGCAGTACCCTGGTTGTGACACTGTGCCGTCGTTTTGCAAGATGCCACCGCCGGGGACAAAGGACCTCTCTGCATATTATTTCTTACAACTGCAAGGGAATCTACACTTATCTCGAGATAAAAAGTTTGACTTAAAAACCTAGCATTTTCACAAAGAAGAACGCAGTGATGTCATCTGTGGGAAAACAGATGGAACTAGGGAATATCATGGTGACGTCTGCCAGTCTCAGAAAGCCAAGGGTCCCGCGCTCCCTCTGAGAAGCGGAAACCAGAGAGAAGATAGGAAACCAAAGGGACTTTGGATAACTGTGGAGAGAAAGCAGCAGAATAGTGGGAGGGGACCAGGGAGAGGGGAAAGGAAGACTGAGGAAGGAGAGAGTTAAATAATGTCACTACCAGTCTCCCTGTCGTGAACGGGGAGGGGGAGGGGCGGGGAGCCAGATGGAGCCTGGAAGGAACCACACAAGTTCCATGCACACGGCTCTGTATCACTGTGAACTTCCATAGGTTGTGAAATTACAATGCACCAGTTAAAATATTAAAAGTAGTTTGTAAGTCTTACTTTAAAATATTTTTATCATGGAGTATATGTTAGGTAATCAACAGTTATTTGACAAAAAACAAATGGCCATTTATTAAACAATTGTCAAAAATTTTTGTGTGTGTGTGTGGTACTAGGGATTGAGCCCAGAGGTATCCTACCTTCGAGCTACACCCCCAGCCTGATTTTATTTCTTATTTGGAAAAAGGGTCTCACTTGGTTGATAAGAGTCTCACTACTTGCTGAGGCTGTCCTCCAACCTGTGATCCTCCTATCTCAGCCTCCCAAGTACTGGGATTACAAGTGTGTGCCACCACACCCGGCTCCAAATTTTGACTTATATGCTATGACTGATAAAAATTACCCACCTTCTTATGTGTTGACCATTCCAAGATTTTCTTAGACATTTTACTGACTACCCAAATAATCTTCAAAACTGCAAAAGACACCATTTAGTGTTAAGAATAACTTGATGAGCATTGTAAAAGACTAAACGACCGTGTGTATATTGAAGGCCAGTTCTGATCACGAAGCACACGCAAATCAAAACCTCCATAGACCAGGTGGCAGTCAGTCGACCGCTCTGGCCCTAGACCCCGGCAGAAGGGCTGTAGCCTCCCGCCCGCGCTCCCGCCCTGAGCTGACCTTCTCCCGCATCTTCTCCCGCAGGATCTCCTCTTCAGCGTGTGCGCGCTCAACGTCCTCTCTACCATCGTGTGCGCGCTGGCCACCGCCATGTGCTGCATGCAGATGGCCTCCTCCGACGTCCTGCACATGGTGAGTGGCGGGCTCAGAGCCCCGGGTCTGCCCCTCGTCCTCCAGCCCGCGGGAGGCCGGCGCAGAGGTGGACGCGTCTGATTGGAAGGTGGAAGCAGCGTGGGGCGCGGGGCGGTGCCTGGAGACCCGTGGGGGTGCCTCCTGCCTCGCTCCGGGTCCCCTGCACGGTCAGTGCTGTTGATGGCTTTGTTCTAAATGTCCTCAGAACTCCCAGTTGACTGAGCCCTGCCACTGCCCTGTCCTCCTGGTCGGCCCCTGAGTAATTTTCTTGGAAGTCCTCAGCTCCAGATGTTCTGTAGGTCGAGCTACTCCAGAGCAAGGGGCCTTCCTCATACTTTGGAATTCTTTTAGAAAAGGAAGTTTAGAGTTATTATTGAAAGATGAATTCAATTGAAAGCCTGCAGTTGAAAGCCTGCTGCTGTCTGCTTTTAAAAGTTGCTAATTAACCCCAAGCTTGTAATCCGGTGGCAGGTCACTGGCTGTCATTGGGTGGCCTGGCCAGGGTCTTACAGAAAAAGGATGTCTGTCCCTGGGGGGGAAGGGGGGCAGGAGCGGGGGTCACCCACTTAATTAATGCACACTTATAAAGATGTATTTCATAAGTAATGAAGGTTCCTGATTTCAATGTGGATGGAACACAGCCTACTCTTTAGTATGCTGCCACTAAACTCTGTTGATAGCAAGATATTGTTCTTTGATGTTAAGGGAGGGAATCCCACTCTTTCGTGGTTTCAGTCCTTTCCTTCCTCCCTCCCTCCTTTCCTTCCCTCCTTCTCCCATTTCTTCCTTTTGTCCTTCCTTCTGTCTCTCTGTCTTAGCCTGTTTTCTGTTCCTATAACAATATACCCAAGACAGGGATATTTGTAAAACAAAGAGGTTTACTTCTCTCACAGTTCTTCAGGCTAGAGAGCTGCACCTGGCTGACTTCTGGTGAGGGTATTACAGCAAAAGGTGAGGGAAGGTGGTATGAAAGGAAAAGACAAAACACAGGGGTACCTTGCTTTATCACACCCCTCTCTGCTGGTAACTAATCCAGAAAGAGAAAGATGGCATTGATCCATTCCCGGGAGCCCCAGCCGCCACCGCACAGCGTGTCTAAGCCCTCCTCCCGACACTGCTGTGGGAGGAAATGAAGCTTCCACATGAGTTCTGGTGAGAACAAGCCATATTCAAACCTCAGCCCTGTCTTTTTCTCACCGTCTCTCTCTACCCCTCAGCTTGCCCTTGAGACCCAGCCTGCTCCTCTCAAGGTTTTATGCATCTCATGAAAGAGAAGGCAAGGCGCTCCTGTGACAGGCTCTATTTTATTCTTCTATCTCCCCCACCCCCTGGCCGTCCATCAGTTAATAGAGACACGGGGGCCAGAGACCATCATTACTGAGAGGTTAAAAATTCACTGGTCCTGATTGTACGCCATGAGCAGCCTTCGCGGTGTAGATCCACGCAGCTGTCACCACGGGCTGACCTTTGAGAGAGGTCTCGGTGTTCTGAGAGGTGTCTAATTAAGCAGTGATTCAGCAGGCTGAACTCTTGGCCTCGTTCACCGAGGCCTTGTATCGGCAATTTTCTCCGGCATGTCGTGTGAAGCTGAGGTTAAGTACCAGGGTTTCTTCTCACCTCAGCAGATTTTACTATTGATCTGTAAATATCACACCAGCTTGACCAAACTAACAGAGCTACAGGGTTGTAAACGCTGAAAGTTTGCATTCGCCTGCTTTTAGGCATTAAAATAAGAATTTGCCGCTAAATAAGGGCAAAGTATCTTCCAGCCATGAACGCATATCCAATTAGAACACGAGCGTGCAGGGTTATTGTGTCGCTGGGCTGCGTGGATCAGGGTGAGGCTGGGAAGCCGGGGTCTAAAGTCAGCAGCTCAGTAAGTCTCCGAGTCTCCCCTCTGCTTGAATGAAGAAGGGGACTCTGGGTATGTCATGAAACCTACCTGTGTCTTAGTCTCCTCACCTGTGTGTGGAGCAGACCTACTGGAATACCTGGCGGTCCCTCCTAAGTGTGATCTATGTCGATGCTTATTTTACTTATTCTTCTTGTTATAGTTTTGACGTTCTGCATATGAAGCAGGCCCTCTAGGCTCTTGGTAAGGGCCTCTGGGCAAAAGGCAGAGGAGGGGTGGGCACTGAGCTACAGCCCCAGCCCTATGTTGATTTTTATATGTGGAGGGAATGTTAGTTTGTCAGTGGGACATCACAGAAATGACTGCAAATTCAGTGATGCCTTGAAGTACTTTACCAATTATATAGTACTCTGTGAGCCGGATGTGGTTGTGCACACCTGTGATCACAGTACTTGGGAGGCTGAGACAGGAGGATCAGAGGTTCAAGACCAGCCTCAGCAACTTAGCAAGAGACTGTTTCAAAATTTAAAAAGGCCTGGGGGTAGAGTTCAGAGGTAAAACACCCCTGGGTTCCAATCCCTAGTACCAAAAAGAAATTTTAAAAAGCACTCGGTAAAAGTCAATTTACAGTTTCAACTGTGTGTTAGTTTCTGTTGCTGTAACAAAATACCTGAGGCTGACAATTTATAAAGGAAAGAAGTATGTTTAGCTCACAGGTTTGGAGGCTGAGAGTCCTCACAGCATGGTGCCTGCCCTTGTGAGTGCCCCTTTGCCCATGTCACATCTTAGCAGATGGCATTGGGAGGCGGGGCCAGGCTGGCTGCCCAGGTTGGAAGCTCAGAGAAGTAGTGAAGGTTGAGAGTCATGGTCACACCCAGAGGGATGGAGCTCAGAAGGATGCCTTGGAATCTCTTTTGGATCTTCTTACTTCATTTCGTTCAGTTATTTAATTAAAGAAGGAATATATGATTGCTGGCACAAATCAAATAATATAGCAGGATTTAAAGAAAAAAGTAAAAAATCTCCCCCCTCCAGCCCCATAGAAGAAACCAATGCTAACGCTTTGCAGTTTTAGTCCTCCCGCTCATTCCTTTACTTAAGTGCATTTGGAAACATATACAAGTAATCTTCTTTTCCGTATTTCTTCTCTCTCCCTCCTCCTTCTCACCACTCCATGGTGTCGGTGTCTCACCCATCGTGTGCTTAATCGTTTGTCAGTCGCTGCTCATGTGGGGCGTCTCCTCTTCTTGGCTTTTATGAACACGACTGCTACTGACATGGCTTTGTGGGTTCTTTTCCCAATTCAGTATAGAAATACAGAGTTGGAACTGAGTTGTAAAGTTAAAGAAGTTTCTTGCAAAGCAAGAGAGAAAGCTTTACACTAAGGTGATGGGGTGCCCCGAAATGAGACACCACCACCCCCCTAGACTCCAGATCTTCTAATTAGTTGATGCTTGCTTATCTTTTCAAGGACTGAGCTTAGTCAATGTGAGAGGGGGCGCATGGTGTCTTTCAGCCCCCCTTTAAGTCCCAGGGTCTCTTAACTTTCCAAGTCTCAGTGTCCTGTTATCTTATCTCGTTGCCATGCCAACCCAGCAGCTCTGCTTATCTTCATTGCTATGGTAACAGACTGCTTGTAGGGCATGGGGCTGACCTGGGTTCACATAGCAGGCTGGGCAGAGTGGGAAGCAGCCTGTTGCTCGGGCGTTGCTTGCCTGCAGCAGAAATATAAGGCAGCACAGAAATCTTCCAGCGGTCGCTGTGATCATCCTTGTCCATGTTTTTGTGTGGACGTATGTGCGATTTTTCCCTTGGGTATATATCTAGGAGTAGAACTGCCCAGTCATGGTGATGACTCTGTTTTGAGGAACTACTAGATGTTTCCAGAGCACCTGCACCATTCTGAATTCCCGCCAGCGGAGTCTGAGGGCTCCAATTCCTCCACGTTACTGCCAACACTTATTACCTGTCTCTTAATCCTAACCATCCTAGCGGTTGTGAAGTGGTATCTCATTCTGGTTTTGATTTGCATTTCCTTGATGATTAATGAGGAGCTTTATCATCCATACATGTGCTTCATGGCTTCTTGTATATATTTCTTAGAGAAATGGTTTTCAGATCCTTTGCTCATTTTTAAAATTAGGTTGTCTTCTTATTACTGACTTGTGAGAGTTCTTTTTGTATTCTATGTACAAGTCCCTCATCAGATATATAATTTGCAAATTTTTTTTCTCTTATCCTGTGGTCCTGTGGGTTTTCTTTGTACCTAATGATGTCCTTTGAAGCACAAAAGATTTAATTTGGATAAAGTCCAATCTATTTTTTCTTTAGTTGCTTGTATTTTGGGGTGTCCTATTGAAGAAACTATTGCCTAATCCAAGGTGATGAATATTTACTCCTATGTTTTCTTCTAAAGGTTTTATAGTTTTAGCTCTTTGGACCATTTTGAGTTCGTTGCTGTATATAATGTAAGATAGAGGTCCAGCTTTGTTCCTAGTGCCCTTTGCTGAAATGACAAATCTTTCCCCATTGAACTGTCTTGTAACACTGGTGAAAATAAATTGACCATAGACGTCTGGGTTTATTTTTGGACTCTCAATTCTATTTCATTGATCTATTTTTCTGTCCTGGTGGCAATACTCCAGGGCCCTGATTATTGCAAGGCTATAGTAATGTAGTTTTGTTTTATTTTGCTTTGCTTTTTTTTTCTTGTGGTATTGAGGATTGAATTCAGGAGCACTCTTAGCTACATTCCCAGCCCTTTTCACTTTTTATTCTGAGACAAAATCTCACTAAGTTACCAAGGCTCGCCTCACATTTGTGATCCGTCTGCCTTACCCTCCCCAGTTGTGGATATTACAGGTTTGCACCATTATGCCTAGCTTTATCGTAAAGTTTTAGGTTGAGATGTGTCAGTCCTCCAATTTTTTTCTTCTCTTTCAATATTGTTTTGGAGATTCTGTGCCCTTGCAGTTCTATATGAATTTTAGGATCAGTTTGTCAATTTCTGCAAAAGAATAGTTGGGGATTTTGATTGGTGTTGTATTAAATCTGTAGATTAACTTAAGAAGGATCATCAAAATAACAATATTGCCTTTCAATCCATGAACATGGAATGTCCTTCATTAATTTAACTCTTCTTTAATTTCATTCAATTATATTTTATAGTTTTTAGTGCACACGTTTTGCACTCCCTTCATTAAGCTTATTCTTAAGTATCTCATTATTTTAATGCTATCATAAATGGAATTGTGTTCTTAGCCAGGCATGGTGGCACATGCCTGTAATCCTAGTACTTAGGAGGCTGAGACAAGAGTATATAAAGAACAGGTTCAAGACCAGTCTCAAGAACTTAGTAAGATCCTTAGTGACTTACATCCTGTCTCAAAATAAACACAATAAAATAAAATTGGGCTAGAAGTGTAGCTTGGAAGTAGAATGCCCCTGAGTTCTATCCCAAGTACCTCACCCACCCAACAGAATCGTGTTCTTAATTTTATTTTCATCTAATTTATTGCTAGTGTATAGAAATAAAAATTATTTTTATATTGATTTTGTATCCTGAAACCATGCTTAACTCATTTATTAGCTAAATGTCTCCTGGATCTTTTTTTTTTTTCTATATATGCAAGATCATGCCAATTACAAACAAAGATAGGTTTACTTCTTCCATTTCTTTCTGGATAGCTTTTATTTCATTTTCTTGACTAATTGTCCTGGTTGAAACCTCCATGGAAATGTTAAATAAAAATGGTAAGAGTGGGCATCCCTGTCTGTTGCTAATCCTGGGGGAGGGGGAAGCTCCCAGCCTTTCACTATTAATAAGTTAGCTGTGAGTGTTTCATAAGTGCTCTTCATCAGGTTCAGGAAGTTCTCTTCTGTTACTAGTTTGTTGAGTGTTTGCATCATAAAGGTGTTGGATTTTGTTAAATGCTTTTTCTGCATCTGTTGAGATGATCATATGCCTCCCCCATTTATTCTATTAATGTGGCTTATTATATAGATTGATTTTTATATTAAAACAATCTTGTTTTCATGAGATAAATGCCACTTGGTCATGATATGAAATTCTTTTGTGGTTTTTTTTTTCTTTTCTTTTTTTTGATACTGGATTTTGAACCCAGAGACATTCTAACTCTGAGCTACACCCCCAGCCCTATTTTATTTTATTTTTTTAAACAGAATCTCACTAACTTGCAGAGGGCCTCACTAAATCACTAAGGCTGGCTGCAAACCTGCAATCCTCCTGCCGCAGCCTCCCAAGTACTGAGATTATAGGTATATGCCATCAAACCCGGCCACGAAATTCTTTTGATATGTTACAGGGGTTTGGTGTCAGATGATACAGGCCTCTTAGAATGAGTTTGTAAGTGTCCCTTCCTCTTCTATTGTTTTTGGGAGAAAATTGAACAATTAGTATTCTTTAAGTGTTTGGTAGAGTTTGCTAGTGAAGCCATCTAAGCCTGAGCTATTCTTTATGGTTGTCATTTTTTTTATTACTAATCCAATCTCTTGTCACATTTTCTGTTTCTTCTTGAGTCTGTTTTGATGGTTTGGGTCTCTCTAGGAATTTTCCCAAGTCTATTGAATGTAAATTAAAATAAAATAAAAGGGAACAGATAGATATTCTGCAGTAACTTTTTTGTTGTTGTTCACTTATCAGCCTACTACTGGTCCCCACAAAGAAGGTATTTATTTGCCTCCACAAGTGTTGGTGTTTTTATGCTTTCACAACTACTTTTTCTTACCCTGTTTTTTCTTTTGTTTTCTTCTGTTGTTGTGTGGTACTGGGGATCGAACCCAAAGGGCATCCTACCTCTGAGCTACACCCCCAGTCCTATTTTATTTTATTTTCATTTTGAAACAGAGTCTCACTAAGTTGCAGAGGGCCTTGCTAAACTGCTGAGGCTGGCCTCGAACCTACAATCCTCCTTCTCAGCCTCCCAAGTACCGGGATTACAGGTGTGTACCACCACGCCCTGCTTCCCTGTCCTTTTATGGGAGCGTATTCACGTCCCTCCTTTCTCACCATGGCCAACTTCTCCATTTTCTTTAGGCAATTTAACATCTTTAGTTCCGCTTTTTAGCTTTCTCCCTTTAGTATCCTCCTTTCTGTTTCCACTATCTTTCACCTCTGCATCAGAGCATCCATTCCACTTCTATTTTTATTCCCTTTAGACTTAACTTCCTGTGGCATGCATGGGGCTTGCCACTCTTGCTGTGCTTTCGATCTTCCCCTATTTCGAATCTTCATTCTGACCCAAGTTTTCCTTTGTTGAATCCAACTCATCAATCTGGAGTTGTATCTGCCTGAGACCTCCCAGTGTGAAATACTGATTTATGCCTCCAGCATTGCTGGGGGGGGAGGGGCTGGCCCTGTGAGCAAGTGTGTAAAAGACCCCCTGCCAGCCTTGCCTGATAAGCCAGCACTCCTCTCTTTTTCCAGAAAGGACATCTGGGATACTCCTGTTCCTCAGCCCAGCACCGGTCCCTCCCCCAGCTCATTCCACACGGGGCTGAAAGCCAGTCCTCCCGCCAAGCCAAGCTGTGGGCCCTGCCTGCCTCTCCCAGCTGCCATAGAAGGAGACCGGTCCTGTTTGGCCCCAGCAGGCGGCTCTGTGGGCCTGGCAGCCCTCCACCTGCAGCCTAGTATTCCTGCCATGCCCCAGTCCTCTGGAGGCTCCTGAATGTAGGCAGGGGAGACCCCACTCACCAATCGACTGTTCACGAGCCGACACCTTTAACAACAAAACACAAGCTTAGCCGCAGCACTGGCTTTTCAGGAGCAGCCTCGATCTGGGTCAAGGACTGAGGCATTCACTTTTTTTTTTTTTTGGTTCCCCGCTAACCTGCTGCCTGCTGGCTCGTGCCTGGGTTCATTCCCTCACTCATTCACTCAGTCCCCAGACAGATCAGGAGTTTTGCTCTGTGGATTTTAGGATTGTGAGAACCAATCTTCCAAAGAACCCATGACGTTTTCCTTATTCGTATGGATCAGCTTTTTTAGGATAGTTAACAGTTGTTGGCACGAAAACAACGAATGCATGTATGCACAAGACACGTGTTCTGTCTATCTTCAGGATTGATGAAGCTGAGTTACTTTAATACGTGTGGAAATCGTAGCAGAACTATCTGATTATACCATCCAGTTTGTTGATAACACTTCATGGAGTCTTTTTACCTCCTAAGTGTCTATTCTGTTATTATTATTTTTTCAGTTTTTTAAGCATAAGTTTTTGTGTGTGTGATACTGGAGATTGAACCCAGAAGCATTCTATCTCCAAACTACACCCCTAGCCCAATTTTATTTCTTATTTGGAAACAGGGTCTCTCTAGGTTGATGAGAGTCTCACTTCTTGTTGAGACTGTCCTCAAACCTGTGATCCTCCTGTCTCAGTCTCCCAAGTATTAGGATTATAGGCGTGCACCCCCACGCCCGGCTTGACATAATTATTTTTTCATTGCATTATTTTCCTCTGGCTTCCTCCATCACCAGCCATTTGGGCCCCAGGGACTCTGTCTTCTCTTACCCGCCCCTCTCTCAGGCACCTGCTGGCTCACTGCATCTTTCGGTATTGTCTTTTATATTTTCACCCCTTGTCACATGCATATAAAGCAGAACCCCTTTAGAAAGCGCACAGGGCTTGTGCCTTCCACAAATGGAGTAACTGTGGGCCTGTCCCGGGCTGGTATGGGGTGCAGGCCACTTGGGGAGAGAGCCCACCCCCAGGGAGCCCCAGAGTCATGCAGGCTCGCCTTTACCATCTTGTTTCCACTGCATCCAGTGCAAGCTGTCACATGTGTCTTCTTGGTCCCCAAAGTGACCTTCTGATCCAGGACTACTGAGCAGCTGACTCACCTCAACAGTGAACACAGACAACCGGCAGAATGTCGTGCACCTGCCACAAGCATCTTATCTTGACCTTAAATAGGCCCTGCGCATTCATCTACAATCTTGTGATTTGGGGCCACAATCTTCCCTTCGGTTATGGGTCTGCTTGATGTGTCAGTTTGTATTTCTTGCATAAACTTCATGGAAATGGTACAATTTGTGATTTCTAGGTTCAGTTCCTCTAAAGGTGAGGGAGCCGTGGGAATCAATCCAAGTGCAGAATGCCCTGACACTTTTGCGATTTTTATGATTCTCCTCAGTCTCTTAGAACTGCCTTGCCCAGACCTAATTTGGCAGCAATTTCTGCTTAGCTGTTCTCGCTTCTCAAGTCTTTTCAGAGCACTGGGGTTGATTTTCGTAGAATAAGCAGCTCTTCCCGTCTGCATCTGTCTCGGTCAACATTCCCATGGCTGCAATCTAAAACGAATAGCCACACAACTTAGAGGAAGGAAGATTTATTTGCTCACAGTTCTTTTTGCATATTCTGGGTTCTGTCCTTGTGAGGCTGGGGTCTTGAGCTCAGGAAAGTGGGAGGGGGGGAGAGAGAGAGAAAGAGAGAAGAGATTCTGCACTCACACCATGGGAGCCAGAGGCAAGAGAAAGAGCTAACAAGCCAAAAGATTTAGACACTAGTACAGTCCCTACAGCCACGCCCCACATGCCTAGGTTACCGCCCAGTAAATCCATTACAGTGTCTTTACACACTGATGAGATGACAACCCTCATAGCTGAGTACTAACCCTGACCATGAATACATGAGCTCTCCAAGAGACATTTTATACCCAACCGTAATAACCCTCATGTATCATTACACAGTTCCCGTCATAACTAAAATTGGCTTTACCCTGTATAAGAAGGCACCTCCATGACCCAGGAAGGGAATTCACCTCCGGGTGGTGGCGGCAAGCCACAGGACCAGAGAGCCATGGGGTGAGCGGGTGTCACCCCAGGATCTGGAGCACAGAGGGAGAGGGAGAGCTAGCTGGCCTGGTGCATTGGTGATGAGGAGTCAGTTAAGAAGACTTCATGACAGCAATAATCCTGCTCTGAGGAAGGTAGAGGAGGAGGGCTTTCCCCTTGCTTTTCTTCATCTTTGGGGAAAATCTCAAAGGTGCACGAACTCCAGAATGTGGTGGAGAGGTAGGGGAGAGCGTGCTCAGTCCCCTGGTGAGGTGGAGACCGTCAAGACTGTCTCTGCCAGGCCGGGAGTAGAGGGAGGTGCGCAGACCTGATCTGGGGGCTGGAGGCGTAGGGAGTGCTCAGAACCCCTCGGTGTTCCTGGAAAGCCCTGCCTGCCTGCCCTCCACCCTCTACTCTCAGGGCAGGAGACGCAGGCATGGGGACAGAAAACAAGAGCCTTCATCTAAGCCACAGAAGACTGGCTACCTTATGAATCTGTGACTGAGGAATGGTGTCCCTCCAGATGACCCTTTCTGAGACACACAGGCTCAGTACCATGCTCACTGTCACACAGGCCCTTCGTGGCTGGGTGGCCTGAAAACTTCCCGTCTGAGGCCCTTGGCCTTTTCATGCTCTCTCTCAGATTGCAAAGCCCTGGGCTGTGCAGATGGAACCAAATTCTCGGGGCCACATTTGGTGGCCTTAGGAAGCAGCTTGAGGCCAGGCAGCCCTGGTTCTTGCCCCCCCCCCCATGACTTCTAGGTGTGCCCAGAGGACAGCATACACCTGTGCTGGAATCCCCTCTCCCTAGAGCACACAGGACTGCAAGGTTTCAGATGCATGCTCTGGTCTTGCCACTGACATCTTTGGGACAGACGGTGCTCACATCGGGAAGGTGTCAGGCACTGGTGTGCACTGTTTGGAAGGCCGGGGGCAAGCAGAACCACCTGGGACAGTAGAGACAGCCCAGGGCCCCCTCTCTGTCCCCACCTCCAGATGCAGGATCACGCTTCACACCTGATGATGAGCATGTGTGCCTGTGCACCTGAGGCCTCCGCGTGGGTGTGGGGAGGGTGTGTGTTGACCCATGACCTCTCCAGGGTCCCAGATTGTGACTCTGAAGGATGCCCGGCGGGCTGGGCATTTCAAGGGCACTGACCTCACTGGGTTGGTTTAAAAATAGCTGTGCTACAATTCACAGTAGCCAAATTATGGAACCAACCCAGGTGCCCATCCACAGATGAATGGATTGCAAAACTCTGGGACATATGCACAAGGGAATTCTACTCAGCCATAAAGAACAACAAGTTTATGTCATTTGCCAGAAAACAGAAGGACCTGGAGAACATTATGTTAAGTGAAATTAGCCAGTCACAGAAAGTGAAGGGTCATATGTTTTCTCTAATATGCGCAAGCTAGTAAGTAACTGGGATACCAGAGAGACTCCAGATAATGGAGGAGAAACCTCAGTGGAGTCAGGGAGGTGGTCTAAGGGAAGGGGAGGTGGGGGGCACCACGTACTGTGTGTGTGTATGTCAAGGTCAACATGACTGACATTATGATGTGAGACCATAATGCACCAATAAAAAGCACATTAAATAAAATAGCTGTGCTATCAGGGAAGAGACCAAATTCCAGAGGCAGAAAAGCAAGGGGGAGAGATGCACACATTAGCTCCTGTGGGGGGGGGGGGATAAAAACCCACGGGAACCATTTTTAATCTCATGTGTTAGATGTTCATTCATAGCCACTATCCTTTCTCCATCAGCCTTGACTTCAATCATATCAGTACAAAAATGTTCTAATGCCCTGACCTCTCTCAACTCCAGCACACCCTAGCCCTCCTGCCAGAAGGTACTCCCCCACGTAGCTTCAGTGGCACCTTTCCCTGGCTCCAGCACCCTCGCTGGCTCCCGAGCGGCCCCAGAATTAAGAATTGACTTCTTGAGTCTTATCTCTCTACTTTTCTGAACCACATTCTTCCTGGCTCACCTGTTCGTGAGCTTCAGTACCTTCCTGATCCCACCCCTTGAAGTCCTAGCTGTCGTTCAAGACGCATTCGCGTGCCATCTCCTTCAGGAACACGTTGGGCACCCCGGCTTCCTACACTGCTTGGGGACCTCACTGTTTTCTAATGGAGCTGCTGTGTTTGACCGCATACTGGTGGCTCTGGGACCTTGCTCTACTCCCCATGACCTGTCCCTCTCCTTCTTCACCTGCCATGCATTGGGAGGTCCCAGAGCACAGTGCCTCTGCAGTGCAGGGGCGTCATGTCACTGGCGGCCGCTAGCGGGAGCAGCGGGAAGGTGGGAAGAGCTGTTGATTGCACTTCAGGTGGAAACCTAGGCAGACAGTGTTTATTTCCTTAACAGCGAGTGTCCACCAATTCCTTTCGACAGCATCTTGCTGTTCCAGGTTGCCCCCACAGAATGTTCTGGAGCTCACGAAGGAGTCTCTTCTCCCTCAGCATGGTGTTTTACAAAGTGTATAAATTCCCGAGAACTGCCAAATATAATAAATACCCTGGGCCCAGTGAAATATTTGGGAAATAATGGGTTACAGAGTCAGATGAGTTTTTTCAGAACATGCTTTAGCAGTGCCTTTGGCCTAAGAATGTATGTCTCAGGGCTCCAAGAAGGGAGCACCTATCAGGGTGTTTCCCAAACCTACTTCACTGTAGGATCTGGGTGGAGCTGCGTCTTAAGGGTCTAGCATTTTCTCAGGAGCACCATCTTAAACTGTGGCCACTGGCCCTTTGACTACAGACTTTGAGTGGTAAAATCACAGGAGCCAGGTTCAGTGGTAGGGATAGCATTAAAGACTTTCAGATGGTATTTTTTTCTGGAAAGAAAAAAAAAAAAGGCATTCCACATAACTGCGTGGGAATCGCAGCATAACACGGCTTCCGAGGCGAGCCGTTCCTTGCCAAACGTGTGTTTAGCAGTCAGAGCTTGACAAATTAAATTACAGGCATTGCACACTGATCATTAAAGCTGGTGTCTAATTAGCGTAATTAGACACGAGCCACACACGATGTCCCCAGTAACTCGGTTCTCTGTGTTTTCCAGTTCTTTCCACAGAGGTCCCATTCTGCCAACCCTGCCTGCCTGATGCCCCACGGCACTGTGCTCAACCAGACCCTGGATTTCGATGAGTTCATCCCCCCACTCCCCCCTCCGCCCTACTACCCTCCTGAGTACACCTGCACGCCCTCCAGCGAGGCCCAGAGGTTGGTCTGCCCTTCGGTGCCCCAGGATGAGTGCCAGAGCCCCCGGGACAGGAAGCCACACTGGGGAAGAGGAAGTAGAAATGGCTGCCGACTCACTTTCAGGGAGACATTGGACAGAACTAAGAGCAAGGATAGCAAAACATGTCTTATGAGAGAATAGAGAATGAAGGGTGTTCCAGTACTCGTTCTCCCTACCCTAATCCAAAACACCTGACTGCTACCACTTAGAGGAAGAAAGATTTATATGCTCAGAGTTCTGGAGATTTCATGGGTTCAGTCCCTGTTAGGCTGGGTGAAATTTACGGAGCTCAAGGCAAGGCTCAGGGAGCAGAGACAAGGGCTCCGTTTTCATATCGCAGAGACAGAAAGCAAGAGAGAGCTCCTGAAGGGAGTTCAAGGACACATGCACAGTCCCTTAAGGTCACACCTCCAGTGACCAACCTCCTCCAGCCACCACCCCACCTGCCTCGGTTACCACCCAGTGAAACCATTACAGTGGATTTATCCACTGGTGGACTCAGAACCCTCATAATTCAATCAAATCACCTCTGAACATGAATACATGCACTCTCTCAGGGGACATTCCATATCTAAACTATAACAAAGGGTGAAAGAAGTGCTTTCAAAATAGAACATTTCCATGGATATCTCTCCATTGTCACCCAAAAGAAAAACACAGGCCGATAAGAGTAGCTCTGTTATGTTCTCACGACGTGCAAAACCGCTATTGAATGATAGCCGTTCATTTAACATGCAAAATTTAATTAAAGATTCCATCAGCTATATGATTTTAATTTTCATAGACGGAACCACAAAGTTCCTTGGAAATGCGGGTGTCTTTCCAGAAGAAAAGCAAACGTTAAATACCGCCTGGCAAGTCAGGCTTTTGTTTCTCAAATGTGGCAAATCTGAGCCCAGGGAATCCTGGACTCCCTTGAGTCCTTGGAGAGAAACGTCAGCGGTTTGGGTGCCTTCCTCAGAGAATGATGACGTGACCAGTGGTTCTTCTGCCTTTCAGGGGCCTTCACCTGGACTTCGCTTCCTCTCCCTTCAGCACTTTGTACGATGTGGCTATCAACAGTCCCAGCATGCTGTACCCCGCGGAGCTGCCCCCTCCCTACGAGGCCGTGATGGGCCAGATCCCTGCCAGCCAGGTGAGGCCCGGGCCCCAGGTAGCCAGTCCCCGGGGAAAAGCTCAGGGAACCCTTCCTGGCCTGCCTCAGAAAGCAGCGGGCTGGGCCCAAAGGACTGTCCTTAACACCCATCGCCGCTTTATCCTAAGGCCTAGTGGGGACGTCTGTATGTGTTAGCCTTTCAAAATCCCCGAGAGCTGCTGGTCCTCTTAGCCCTGTGCTATAGAACAGGACCTGCACAGATCCCAGCTCGGGCCCGGGAGCCCCAATATTTGAGCTTTCCCTGGGGTTACCTGACTCAGTTGCTACAGCCACACGTCACAATTCAAGTGTATCTGAGTTTAATGCTGACACAGCGTAGAAGGAACTGGAATACCTTCTAACCTGTGGGTAGGGGGCGGGGGAGTTGAGCTGATGGACCAAGGGTCCAGGGGGCTGCGGCCTGTCTTGGACACCAGCCACAGTCATGGCTTCCTGGGGCAGTTTTGGATCTCTGGCCAGTTGGAGGCCACGGGGGCTACAGGCCAGGGACGTGCTTCAGCCCCGATGCGTTGGGCCTTCTCTGGGCTGGGGAGCCTCAAGGTGCCGGAAATGTGACAGGCACTTGGAGCTCATTCGTGGGGCCTGGGTGTCCTCACTGGATCAACGGGGCTCGTAGTACCAAGTTCCTAGGATGAAATGGGATAGCATCTCCAATGGACTCAACACAGCACTTGAAACAGGGTTAGCACCACAGGCAGCCAACGCCCACTGCCCTTTCTGGGTGCCATTTCCATCTTTGTTGTCACCCTGGCGGTTGTCATTACGTCGTGTGGAATAACCCCGGCGAAGGCAGAGAGATGGGGACACCTAGAGAGGGCACGTGGCATCTGGAAGCCCGACAAGGGGCCGGGAGGCCTTGGAGCCCTGCGGGGAGGCTGCGGGGACTGGGGTCAGGGAGGAGCACAGAAGCCGGGGGAGCAGGGGCGGATGCTGAAAACCGGCCCTAGCACCAGCAGAGGAGGTGGACCAAAGCCTGACCAGGAGCTTCCAAGGAGAGTTCCGAGCGAGCGCGTCCAGGACTGCGCCCCCTGGGGGCTCCTTAGCAGCCATACAGCCGCTGCACAGGCATCTGTCTCACCGCCAGGGGGCAGATGAAGCCAGGCCCTCTGCCTGCTGTCCCCACCAACTCCCAGACAGCTGCCCCCTGCCGCGCTCAGACCTTCTGAGTCACCCAGAGCCCCGTCCCTGCCGCTTGGATGTGCTGTGGAGGCCCTCGTGTGCATCGATCAGACAGAATGCCAGTCCTTACTCCAGCCACTGACCGCTGCCCGAGGAGGTGCTGACCCGAGGAAGCTCCGTGGGGGGAGAGGCCCCCGGCGCAGCTTCAGCCTCAGCCTCACCAGCCCCAGACGCGGTTCTGGCCTCTAGCGCAAGTCGCCTTCTGCAGGCTGGTGGCAGCGGCATGGAGGAGACAAGACATGCCTCAGTGGAAAGTAGAAGCGTGTGTTCAGACCCGATTAGGCTCAGAGCATCACAGGGGACCGTTTGTCACGGGGACTCTGCTTTGGGCCAGGTGTAATCAATCATACAATCAGAGGAGTCCCGTGAGCCCCCTCCCCATGCTGCCCCAATCAGGGGGTCCCTGGAATGCGCTGAGTGTCTCAGCAGGATGCAGATGGCCGCCCCAGACTCTCGGCCAAAGACTTCTGCCTTCTTTTTTTTTGCACAGGTAGCAGAACCAGCCCTGCAGGAGCTACTTAACAGAAAGGGATTCTTTATTGAGGAGGCTGAGCTTGACCCTGAAATCTCATGCCCAGAGGTGTAGAAATGGAGCTTGTTTGTTTGTTACGCCAAACAGTTCTCTGCCTTCTTGATGTGGTTTTCCCTTCAGGTTCAGGATAAAAAAATAATAATAATCCGAATCAGTAGTATTGGGGAAGACCTGTGGTTGCAGTACGTCTCCAGAACTCGGTGCACGGCGGGCCCCTGGCTGGACACGGGCCTGTGTCCGGTGTCCAGGGAAGATGTGAGAGGCCAGGCTGGTGGGTATGAGGCGGACGAGGGCAGGAGAGGAATCGGGGATGCCACCGGGGAGGGGACAACTGTGCAAAGGGAGGGAGAGAGTGACTGACCCAGGAAACAGAAGGCCGCTCGGGACGAGCCTCGGATGAGTGTGACATGGGCGGAGGTGACTTGTGTAGGGTCATCAGGATGTCTCAGCAATACTCCTCCTAGGAGCTACAGTTTGGGGCATTAACGAAAGCAAAATGAGCCCCAGAGGTGGTCACTGAAGCCTGGAAAACCAAGGATGCCCAAGGAGAGGGAGCGGCCACCGCAGCATGTGGGAGCGAGCGGGAGGGTCCCCAGTCACATGACAAGCGGCAGGGCAGGCAGAGCACCGGCAGGGCTCCTGCAAAGGCTGCATTTGGGAAGCAAAGGACTTTTGCAGGAAACCAGCGTTCAGGAGGGAAGGAGTGGGCTGGGGGCTGCCCAGAAGCTGTGAGGGACTGAACCCCCTGATCCAGCTGGCTTCCCAAGAGAGAACCTCTGGTGACCCTGGGAGGTGGGACAGGAGCCAGATGGCACCAGGAAGAGCAGAGGGAGCCTGAGGAGGTGCAGCAAGGTGTGGGCTATGGGGTTTAGACCCCAATGGGCATCTTGGTCCCCGGAGACTTCTCAGTCCAATCCTGAGGGCTGGGCTGCCCCCAGGATCCCTGAGCAGGTCTCTGGCTAGAGGAGGAGGATGGGCTAGGAATTTGCATCTCTAACCAGGTACCAGCACCTGCCGCTGCAGGCACCCACCTGAAGAGCATCGCAAGATGTTTGCGAAGGAGAAGGTGATGGGAGCCGGAGGGGAGAGCGGGTACAGGACTCGAGGATGGAAAAGCCCAGCCCAGGGGACACGTGGGCCCTCGCTGGAGGGCTTCCCCCGGCATGCACGAGGGAGAGGGGACTGAGGAGTGCAGGTGGGGAGCTCTGCCCGGTGTCCAGCAGGGCACCAGGAGGCCAGCAGGAGGTCCTGGAGACCTCCAAAGTCCACAGGGACACCTGGTTCTCCACAGCTGCCTCCAGGAGAGGAGGGCGACCCTGCCATCTCCAAGCTCCATGGGGTCAGCCTGCTTGCCGCCATTGCAAAATTCTAATCTCCCTGCTAAGGACTGACGAGCCGCTTCCTGCCCTCCCTGTCATCGTGAGCTGTGACTCCTGTCTCTGGAAGGGGTGACTGGGTGCA
This sequence comes from Graphiurus murinus, assembly GCA_004027655.1. Classification (NCBI taxonomy): domain Eukaryota; kingdom Metazoa; phylum Chordata; class Mammalia; order Rodentia; family Gliridae; genus Graphiurus; species Graphiurus murinus. The sequence goes on along the minus strand of PVLC010013459.1, from coordinate 6,954 downwards.
GGAAGTCATGATTCCTGTGTGCCCGAGAGTGGCAGGACGGGGACGCTGCCCCGCTCCGAGGCCTTTGCTTCCCAACATCACGAATCCCCGCCTGGCCCGCACCCCACCCTGGCTTGTGAGGGCCGCTGGGTCCTGGAAGGAGCTTCTGGGTTTGTGTGGCATTTAGTGCACGGCCCCACGCGGCACGCTAGGATATCGATTCGTGTTTTAGCATGCTACTGTTTTCTCTGAGGAGCAGAATATGCTGGACAAGCCGGGCATGGTGGTGCACACTGTAACCCCAGTTCTTGGGAGGCCGAGACAAGAGGATCACCAGGTTCAAGGCCAGCCTCGGCAACTTAGTGAGATTCTCAGCCACCTGGCAAGATCCTGTTTCAAAAAATAAATAAATAAAAGGGATTGGGGGTGTAGCTCCGAGACAGAACTCCCCTGGGTTCAATCCCTAGTATGAAATAAATAAATAAATAGAGAAATAAACAACAATAATAATAAATATCGGTTCTAGGACCAGTATGGACACCATCCTCCAAAACTACTGGGAACGATGTCTCTCTCTCTCTCTCTCTCTCTCTCTCTCTCTCTCTCTGAGATTTCTCTCCTACCTCTTTGGTGAGAAGCGTTTTAAGGTCAAACCCCGTCTCAGGTCAGCTGGTGTCAGCTCCAACACCTCTAGCTGGCAAGTGTGTACACAAGCATTATCCTCCAGCCGGCCAGCCTGTCTGTCTGTGGGGAGGGAGCAGGACAGAGGACGTCTGGTGATGAGGGGCCGCAGCCGCCCACGGGCCAGTCCTGTTTGACCCCAGGGTCTAGAAGCACTTTGCAATCCCACAAACATCTCCGTGAGTCCAGAAGTCAACGAAACCCATTACGGTCATAAGAGGGAAGGCTGCGCCCGCCAGCCGCCCCCTCCTCGGGGTGCCCACCCCCCTGCCTAGACAGCGAGGGGCTGCCCCCTGCACCGCACAAGCCCTCTCCCTGGTCAAGGAGGAGGTTAATTGCTTCCCCTTGTTAGGACAAATGGCATATAAATTGCCTCTCAGCGCTCATTTGGATAAAGAGAGCCAGACAGAGTGACAGAGGAAAGAGGCAGCCACGCAGGCTCTGCATGGGGACTGGAGACGACGTCTCCCTACATTGCTGTTTGAGGCCGGCCTCGACCTCCTGGGCTCCAGCCAGCCTCCCAACAGCAGCCTCCCTCGCAGCTGGGATTACAGGTGTGCACCACCACACCCGGCTGAGATGTCCGTAATTCGGAAGGAAGAGCAATCCTTGATTGAGGATGCCCGTGAACCCCTTCCCCTCAGGGATCCGTCACACACACACTCCCTTTTGGCTTCCGTAGCGGTGTTGCTCTTTTGGGTGGTTCCAGTCTGTGTTGTTCAGCAAAACAAAGAATGAATTTCCTTCTCCAGCAGGGAAGTTTTTGAGAGTCTCCCAGTTTGATATTCCTGGTTAGGCGCCAAGCTTACCTTCCAAGGACCACTGACATCATGCAGTGCCCCCAGGGACACAACCAGGAATTGGGCAGGCTCCCCTCATTTGTGGAAGTAAAAATCTAAAAATCTGATGTGGCAAAGGGGCAGGGACAGATGAACTTCTGTGGGGTAGGACGGGGCCCATGTGATCGGGAGAAGGTTGACTAGGTGGAGGGCACGGAGCTGGGCGTGGTGGTGCATGCCTGTAATCCCAGTACTTGGGAGGCCGAGATAGGAGGATCGTAGGCTCGAGGCCAGCCTCAGCAATTTAGTAAGACCCTCAACAACTTAGCAAGATTCTGTCACAGAAACTAAAATACGGTTGAGTTGTAGCTTGGAGGTAGAATGTCCCAGGGTTCAACCTCGGATACAAACAAAAAAACAAAAACAATAAAACAATGGCAGGCAGGGCATGGTCTAGGCACACAGGCAAGCTGTCCAGAAGCCAGATGTGAAGGAGGTCACAGAGCCGGAGTACAGGTTCTCTGACCTGGGACACCCAGCTCTGGCGGTGGCTTTGAGGAGTTTGTCATCCGGGTGGCATGACCCAGCCGTGCTTGGGGGATTCTGACTTGATGGCAGTATGGCGGGTGGAAGGAGGATCTGAGCGTGAGGTGCGGGGACAGGGACGCAGTCCCACCACGCCTAGTCCTAAACCTTATGACTTACAGGTTCCAAGGGAAGGGCCTCCCGGCTTGCACGCTGGTGTCTTCAAAGACCGCCTTGAGCGTGGGACTCACGTTTTCCACGAGAGCTGAGAATCACATAACCGCTCTTGGTAATTCCGGTACGACCTCACCCAGGAGTGAGAACCTCATTATAGAAATAGGGCAGGATTTCCTTTGATAGGAGGACCACGGGTCATTTAGCTCCTTTGTCTAAATGCCAGTTGATCTTTCGATGACAATGACTCGTCACGATAGCACACCCCAGGGTTATTAAGCCCCAGGTGGAGTTATGCACGCAGCCCTCTCCTTCTGCAGGGAGCTGTGTTTACGACCCTTTACCGCTGAACTCAAATTTCAACTTAGATTCCCTGCCACGAGGACGTTTCCTCTGCACCCCCGTGCCCTCCCCCTGCCTTTAGAGTTCATCCGCAGGGCTGCGTGCAGGGAACAGCCCCCCTCCCCGCGGCTTTGGTGTGGCATGGCGGCTTTGGACATCAGGGAAGGCCAGATTCACATGAAACCCTCTGCCCTCCCTCCCAGGCGCCCGAGGTCTCCTCTCAAAACCAAATTTTCTGGCTCCTGAATCCAGGGAGCCGGAGGGAAGTGAGTGAGGAGGCGTCTGCAAAATAGGAAACAAATCCAATTTCCTCCTGATCTTGTCCCACTGTGTATTTTATTTCTCTGGTTTTATTTATATTTCTTTACCACTTGGAGTTTTTTTATTTATTTTTTTCCTGTTTCAGGCAGCAGGTTTCTAAGTTACCACCCACCTCCAAAGGGGTGAAAAAAAATCAAATAGAAGATTAGATATGAGAAGAGAGTTATGGAATGAAACAGACCTTTAGGGCAATGTTCTTTGCAACATTTAGGCACGTTTCTCAGGCAGTTCTCTTCCCTATCAACCCTCTCTCTTCACCCCCCCCCCCAGTGGGGAGCAGGTCCCTCCCTTTGTGTGGGTGCAGAGGCTGCAGCTGGGGCCGCCTGCCTTAGCACCCGCCTGCTTTCAACGGGAGAGATGAAGAATATCAGCTGTCTGATTGAAATGGCCCGGGGAACCAGGGAGGCCGAGATGTAATTACCTGAGCTGGAATCGGACCAAGCCGCAGGGGCCCCTCACCTGCCCCAGCCTCCTCCAGAGCTCATTATTTGCCAGCCTGTCCCCAAAGCAATTCTGAAAGAACACAAGAAATCAGAAGCCAGTTTCGGAGCTAGCGTAGGGGCGCACGGCGGTACCCATTTGCTGTGTGTGCTGAGCCCATCACATTCAAGAACGGGGGGGGGGGAGCTGTGGGGGTCTAGGCGGGAATCCTGCTGCACAGAGGGCAGGGGCCAGGCTTGACTTGGCTTTTCTTTTCCTTTCTTTTGGTCCTGGGGATTGAATTCAGAAGACATTCTATCTCCGAGCTACACCCCCAGCCTTTTTTGTATTTTGACACACGGTCTTGCTAAGTTGCTGAGGCTGGCCTCCAACCTGCGATTCTCCTGCCTCGTCCTCCCAGTTACTAGGATTACAGGTGTGCCCTCCTGTGCCTGGTGAGGCCCTGGCCTTTCTGCTTCCTCTTCCCCGAGGCCTGACTGGGGAGGATAGAAGTCTCTCCAAGAAAGCTGTAAAAGCTGGCTCGCTGTTGAGCCGAGTTGAGTTCCTTAGCTACTGGCTCCACCAGGACGGGCTGGCACTAACAGCCTGCCATCCTGCTGTGCTGGGGTACCACCCTGTGCGGACCCGGGCCTGGACCCCGAGCCCAGGCAGAAAGGGCAGCCTGGGCGCCACCTCTCCCTCCCTCTGCAGGAGACTGAAGGAAAGAGCAGAGACAAGCTTGGGAGGGCCTGGGTGCTCCCTCAGGCTGTGACCGTTTATCTAAGGCCCACTCCATGTTTAACGCTGCAGGCAGGAGACAGGGTCACGTGACCACCTGTCCTGCAGCCTTAAGGCTTCCTGCGGCAGCAGCCAGGAAGACAGAGAGTAGGTGAGAGCAGGGGTGAGACACAAGACAGGGCCTGTCCTAGTCCCAGTGACTCTGGACGACCCGGTAGGCTCTTTCTTGGCCCCAGACAGTGCCCTGAAGTGGACGGTGAGTGGCTTGCTGTGTGCCAGCGCCCTGCAAGGCCATCTGATTGCAAAAGGGCAGAGAAATGTGCTTGGACTTTGGCAAGGGCCCCTTCTGCATTCCTGTGGAAACGTGTGTACAGGTCTCTTAAGGCTTCTTGCTAAGAGACCAGCTTTGAAGCCAGCTTGGACAGTGGTCCTTGGTGCACAAAAGGGATTGGTTCCTGGCGAGCCCTTGGACACCGAAATCCACAGAGGCTCACATCCCTTGGATAACGTGGAGTGTTGGCACACATTCCCTCCCGCTGCACTCCAAGTCACCTCCAGGTTGCTTACACCCGACACTTCACACTTCCTTCGTATGGATTCAACGTAGTACTTGGTGCACGGAGATTCAAGTCTGGCTTCCTAGAACTTTCTGGAATTTTTTTTCCCTGCATATATTCATCTGCGATTGGTTGGATGCGGCTACAGGGGGCTAATGGTATTGCCAGAGGCTGCTGGGGTGCCTTTCTGAGCCCCACCATTGACCCACGCTGATATTTTACCTCTCTCACTGTAGGTCACGAGTCTGGATCACCAGGTGGTCGAGTCCAGCTCTGAGGACCCCAACACCACTGCCGGCTTCAGCACACCAGGTAATCTGAACTTCCTCGGTATTTGAAGCACTACGTTTATATTTTTCAAGGATGTCTCTTTTCTTTCTCCTATGTTCTTCTCTCCTGCCCTTCCCCTTTCTGACTCTTTGAACTGATGGAATTTGCTACAGCCTTTCTCTTAAGTACTATATAGATTCTTTACGTTCCATCTCTAACCTGCATCCAGTAAGTCAGTATTCCTGGGAAACCTCACATTTTCCCAGAAGGAAAAAGTACCCTTTCTCTCTCACTGGAGATATAGAGACTTGAAGAAAAATACTACTCAATTTGGGGGTCTATGCTTTGGGGAGCAAAAAATGTATAGTCTCCAACTTAAAATGGTTCAACTTGAGATATTTTGACTTTTGCGATGGTGCAAAAGAATATACATTCTCTAGAAACTGAACCTTCCATTTTGAATCCTCATATTTTCAATAAATTACATGATATATTCAATAGTTTATTATCAAAGAGGCTTTTCATTAGATGATATATTAGATGTATCTGTGCTCTGAGCACATTAAAGGTCGCCTAGGCTGAGCGACGGTGTCCCATTGAGTGGGTTTATTGAATGCACTGTCAACTTAGGATGTTTACAAGGTACCATGAGTTTATTGGGACATAAGCCCTTTGTAAGTCGAGGAGACCGTGTTCCAGGCTAATGTCTACTAGGCTCCTCCCTCCGAAGGAGCTGGGCTGGGCCAGGAGGCTTTGGAAGGGAGGCTAGGGGAAGAGTGAGGCTGGAAGCCTTGTACTTGAAAGCAGTAAAGGGCAGGTGTGAAATGCTAGGCTCCAGAACTCAGAGATCGGAGCCCCGGTGCAGAGCCCGGTGCGGGAGGGGTGGTCCAGGCATCCGGACGGCACAGGGCGCACAGAGCAGGCACTGGGCCTGGGCAGGGCGCTGCCTTCTGGAGGAGCCCAGGAGGGTTCACGAGGCAGCCGTCCACCACTCGGGAGGACACCTCTGGTGCAGGGAGCACGGGTTCCTGCAGTTACGGGATTCAGAAAGGATCTTGTCCTTCCTTTGGTCACTCCTGCATGCCAGTGCCCTAGCGCTGACCTCTGCCCCCGACTCCCAGTTGGTGGGTCTCTGGTTGCTGGTGCTGGGCCACAGCCCACTTTGAGAACCTCGGCAGGAATTTCCTGGGCTGGGTTTATGCTGCCTGCGGGACCCCCGGTTGCATCCACTGCCTGAGCAGATTCCCAGGCCCCCAGGACCTGGCTGTGGAACCAGTGCCCGTCGGAGTCCCTGCTTAGCAAGCACCGTGACCAAAGGTCCTGATGGCTGACTTGAGTCACTCCTGGAGTGGGAAGGGTTTAAGCCCCTTGGGTCCTCTTTCTGGAATGCCTCTGGGGAGATCATCCGGGCACACCTCGGTGCTTGACCTCCTGGCTCAGTGCTTCCCGCACCCAAGGTTTCAGAGTTTATTTAGGTTTGGGGTCTGAAGGGCAGGTGCTGGCCTCCGCCCCAGAGTGGCTCGTGATCACTTGCTCCCGACTTCTGCCTGTTTTCTCGCAGTCCCAGCCAGCAGCGTGAGCCTCCCAACGTCGGAGGGGGCCACCTCCCTGGGGCCGAGCCACCCGTCCCCTGAGGACACCACGGGCACCCCGACACCGCTGCCGCCGGCCCCCGCCCCCCACCGCACGTCCCTGGAGGCTACGGGCACGAGCGCGCAGGCGCAGCCAAGTCCCAGGCGCGTGGCGCGCTCCGCCAGCGACCCCACATCCTGCGCGTCCAGCGAGGCAGGTACGCTGGCCGAGCCCACCCTGGACCCCGCGTGCACCCTCCAAGAGAGTCGAGGCCCAGGTCTGGGAGCCTGGGAAGTGTGGCCCGGATGTGGGGGACCCCGGGAGTGCAGGTGAGGGGTGGGTGGTCTATGGACCTCCGCTGAGCGCCCACCAACACCAGCGCATCAACCGTGGCAGAGAGGAAGGATTCGGCAGTGCGGGCGTGAGAGCTGGTGGAGTCAACCACCCCGCATCAGCTGGGAGTGTCGCACGTCTGCTCGGGGCCGGGAAGGGAGGTGGCCACCGGCGATGTCAGGGGCGGGTGGCCCCCGAGCTTGTCCTCAGCAGCTCCAGAGTTCTTGGCCCACTTGCCCTCAGTTTAGAGTGGGGGGGGGGGG
>PVLC010013458.1:0-41639 GCA_004027655.1 Graphiurus murinus | reverse complement strand
CTTAATAAGTAGTGCTTTGGTATGATTCAATGAATGGCTTCACAGTTTATTTTGGCCATAGGATGTATATGTCTCCCAAAATATACTTGCTTGAAATACCCAATGTTCACCTAAGCACAATCCCGACCCTTTCTATCAGTCTATTCTCTATTTCCACCATAGTGTCTCATCCATGCCCTACATGTTGTTATAAGTGTAGTATCAGGAAAGGTTTGATAAAATAGATCTTGGCAGCAAATGGTACCTAAGGTCACTAAGCCAAAGTTTAGTGGCATAGGGAAACCTCTCCTCTATGTTTGAATGATCCACAGACATTTTCCTAATAGGAAGCTTCAGAATGGAGATTTGGAAGACTGGCACTTGCCTTCTTATCTGTCAGCTGTAAACTGTACAAAAGATGAATTAAATTCTATCTCAATCATATAGCCCATGAGACTTTGGGTATTTGTCTTAAACTCAATAGGTCTATTTCCATACTTAAATTGAATAAATAATACTATATAATTAATTAAATGTATAAGTTTAAAAACACAGGTAGGCATTATTCTAAGGTCCAGAATATACTTGGATTAAAATAGTCAAAATACTATTTTCATGAAGTTTATACTTTATTTAATGAACTAAATGATCTAATTTAAATAAATCCAGAGCATAGTAGCTAGTTCATAGTATAATTTAGTGCATAATCCCCAGGTGAGTTCTCTTTCTCAATTACAGCATTTCTAACTCTTTCTTCTGTTACAAATTGTTCATATAGGGTTTGAAAAAAGTAGGTAGGAGGATTAGCCTTTGGGATGAGCCAGAACATAGTCTGAACAACTCAGAATATGACCAAGAATAAAAAGTGGTGCTACTTTGAGGCCAGTGCACAGTAATTTAGCAATACCTTGTTTCAAAATTTAAAAACTTAAAAAAAGGACTGGGGTGTAACTCAGAGGAAGAGCAACCCTGGCTTCAATTCCCAGAACCATCCCCTCTACGCATACACACACAAGTTAGACTAATTTGAGTTTTTTTTTTTTCCTAATCTGAATAAGATAGGATCAATATCACTTCAAAAAAGATAAGCAGTCAGGTATGTTGGTGCACACCTGTAATCCCAGTACTTGGCAGGCTGAGATGGGAGGATTGCAGGTCAAGGCCAGACCCAGCAACTTAGTGAGGCCTTCAGCAACTTAGGGAGACCCTGTATCAAAATAAAAGGTAAAATAGGGCTAGGAATACAGTTTGGAGATAGAATATCCCTGAGTTCAATCCCCAGTACCAAAAAAAATGCATTTTCATAAATAAACTATCCTTGAGGCACACTTGGTTCCTTTTTTCCTTTTTTTTTTTTCAGCATATCCTAGCACCAAAGCACACCCATGCCTATTCGTTTGCTTTCACTCCACTGCTCCAGTATACATTTCTGTAACCCTACTGTAAACTATCATTTGCTTTTCCTATCCAGCAGTCAGAATTACCTTTTAAAAGAGGAAGTCAGACCCATGCCATCCCCATTCCCACCAGCTCCAAGTCTTTCAAAACTGTCCAGTCTAGTGAGCTCAAAATAAAATTTAAACCTTAACCCCCCCCCACCTACAAAGCTCTTAAAAGCTCTTATAAGATCTTGCTTCTAACTAACCCTCAGACCTCCTATTCTGCCAGTCCATCCCTTGATAATCATGTTCCAGGCCACCTGACCTTCTTATAAGGCTGCCTCAAAGACTGCTTTAGCACTAGCAGTTCTTTGCTTACTGGGTTTACCCATCTCTTCCATTTATATTTTCATTGTTTGCTCCTTTCTAGTTCAGTCTGTATCATTTCAGAGGAGTCTCTTCCTGTCCCTGTCATTTTCTTGCACATCACTACGATTTAGTTTCTTTATAATGATAAATGTCCATCTTGTTCATCAGGTCAGTGAGCAGAGAACCCGCTGCCCCTGCTCTTTACCACAAGCCCAATAGACACTAGAAGAGGCACATAATAAGTGCAGGCTCAGTAAATGTATAAAAAATCTACAAAATTAATAATTTTCTGGGCATACACATTGATTTTTCCTTTTAAAATCTGCTAGACTCTCAATAATCCTACAAGCATGTTATTGATTTACTGTTTAGGATGTGTGAGACACTCTAGGCATACAGAAAGCACTTAACATATATTACCAACATGAATTTTCCTTTTGGTCTTTGTAACAACTTTGAAGGGGTGGTGTTCTTATGTTAATAACCATTTACAGCTTTGGGAACTAAAACTCAGAGAAAGTAAATTTATTAACTCACAACTTCCAAGTGGCAGAGGTAGAATTCATATCTAACTCTATTGGACGCTAAATTCAGTGCTCCCTGCTCTTAATCTTACAAGCATCACGACATCAACACATCTTTTCAAACAAGTCAGTCACAGATACCCAACCAGCAGTAAAAACCTGTCAAAACTAATAATGTTAAGAGTGCATCCATTGAGTGCTTATTACACACCAGGCGTTATCTATGTTTAATTGTCAACACAGTGCTATGATGTAGGTCTCATATTTTAGATGAGAAAACTTCAACTCAGACAGAGGTCAGATGGAATTTGAACCTCATCTTGTCTGACTCTGAAGACTGTACTGTTAACCACTCTGGGACAGCATTTCCCTCACCCAGCAAAAGACAGTATTACATGCCAAGTCACAGATGACAGGAACCACTAAACTAGGCCTCTGCTACATGCTGGGTACAGCCCTACTGCATGGCCAGCACATTCATCTTGGTCAAATGACAGATGCATTGTGTCTTTAACTATGGAAACCAAAACTCACTCTGCTGGCTGACCACCAACTCTCTGTCAAGTCGGGGGAAAACAACCAGAATCCTAAACTTTCATTATGGCAGTAATGATACCTCCTTCATTTATTTTATAAGCAATAAATTCTGTGTGTCCATTGTTTCATTTAGGAGGTTCCAAATGAGATTGGAGATAATGCATCCCATAATTTCTCTCTTTTCCATGTTCTACAGGCTCAGAAGACTGATTTCAGGATGAAATTTGCACTCTGTTGATTGATGAGGCTAATAAAGCACCTTTATTGTGATATAAATAGCCTTAAAAATGTCCTAGAGAGTCAATATCAGTACTTGATGGCCTTACACATGCAAGGTCCTTGTCTCAAGCAACACTAAAGCTTAATGAGTTATGTTTTTGAAAAAGTCTGTCATTGAATTTGGATATTGATTTGTGAGGTTAGAAGGTGGCAAGACACACATTAGTGATACAGACGGAGAAACTATTTTAAAACCACCCATTTCTTTCATGCACCTAGTATGTCAATAATGTGAATTGCCTAATAGATCAAGCAGTTTGGGCAAGGGATTAGAGCATGTGCAGAATTCAACCATATAAATGATTGCTTCCCACTCACACTGTGGTTGTGAAAGAGTACAGCAGACACTTTCTAGAAGGTACACATACACGTCAGTGCAGATAAAATAAGAGAACAAAGTACTAAAGTTCAAGTGACTTCAGAGCTCCTGGGTTAAATTGTGATTGATCAACTAAATTTATCAATTTCTTTGTGTAGCTAGAATATCCTAAACCCATGGTTATGACCCTTTATAGTTCTATCTCTTGCAGGTCTTTGTTTCTCTCTTAAGTCTCTGTCTGAGACCCTTCACAACTTAGTGAGACCCTGTTTCAAAATAATGAATAAAAATAGGGCTGAGGGTATAGCTCAGAGGTAGAATAACTTGGGTTCAATCCCTAGTACTGCAAAATAAATAAATAAATAAATAAATAAATAAATAAATAAATAAATAAAAATACTTTTTGCCAATTTTTCCAGTTTAGGTAAGATCATCTCTTCATGTCCCTTTTTTTTTTTTGGTTCTCTCAATCTAAACCAGATATGTGCAAAGATGCTATACAAAGTAAAGTTGTTAGGATCAAATGATGGCTTTGTTTACCTCATTATATTCCTAGAGGCGGCCATAAAAAACTACCACAAATTTGTTGGCTTTAAGCAACAGAAATTCATTTTCTGAATAGATCTGGAGGCCAAAATTTAAAATCAAGATGATTGGCAAGGCTCTGAAGGTCCTAAGGAAAAATCATTCCCTGCCTCTTCCAGTTTCTGGTAGCTGCTGACAACACTTGGTACTCCTTGGTTTACAAACACATCCCTCCAATCTCTGCTTCTCAGTTCACATAATCTCCTCCACCCCCTGAATCTTTCTTCTCCTCCTACTTCTTCCTTTTTTTAAAAATTTTTTCTTTTTGTTTGTTTGTCTTGATCCTCTCATAAAGGACATTGGATCATTGGATTTAGGATCTCATCTTGAGATCCCTATCTTAATTACATCAGCTAAAAATCATTTTTTTTTTCAAATAGAGTTACATTTTAAGGACCTAGATAGACATTTTGGAGAAGAGTTATCATTCAACTCACAACATCCATTTACAGACTTTCAGTGTAATTAACTAAAATAAACTGCAAGCGTTTTTTTAAAACAAGTAATCAACATTTCATTTGGTAGTAATACTGATACTATGACTAACAAAAGTATAAAAAATTAGCTAATTACATGAAAACAAAGAAAATACCTATACTACATTTTCTTTGATTCTTCCAATGAAATTACCTATAACATATGTTCTTTGAAAAATAAACAAACTTAGTCTTCTATGCTGAAAAAAATATGGCAAGGTTTAAACAGGCATTTATTTCTGCCCCTTGCTGACCAATTTATTCTGAAGTCACTGATCTTTAAAGTATGAATCAGGACAGATAAATCTTGAATACTCATAATATATTCTGTATTCTAGAGAGGAGACCACTGCGCTCTGTATTCAAGAAGATCAAGCTGATATCAACCTAGATAATGATATCCTTATCAAAGACTGATGAAACCCACAAAAGCAAGGAGAGTAGGTTGTTGCTATTGGTAATGAATATAAGCAGATCCTCTGAGCCCTTTTCAATTAAGGATCTCACAGGAATCAACATAAAACTAAGAAATACTTTGTAGAGAAAGAGCTAAGGAAAATATAGTCTGTCTGTTTTAAGAAGGAACAGGACATATAGAGAAGGAAAGCTTTTTACATGAATCATCTGGGGATCTTGTTAAATAGCAGATTATAGTGCAGTAGGTCAGTGGTAGGTCCTGAGACTCCACATTTCTAACAAGCTGTCAGGTAATGATCAAACACCACACTGAGGAGAGAAATGGCAGAAGATAAACAGGGCTGGCAAATAACTTCTGAGTCACACAGGCTAAACACGGCATGGCATTTAGTCATTCACTAGACATCCACTGAGTTCCTATTCTTTACTAGTCACTGTGACAAACACAAAGATAAGTGAAATGTAACTCATGGTGTCCTCCTTTGTTCCTCTCTTGGTCAACTATGGATTATTTTACTGTAGTTATAACATTTGGCATCAAACTTCTGTTTCATACAATATTAGGAAAATAATATAAATGCAATACAATATTTTACAAATAAGTATAAAATGAATCTGCCTTTAGCATTGTTATAAAAATTGTTGTACTTGGTCTGTCTATTAAAGGATCCAACTTCTTAGCAGTGAGGCCAGAGTTTTTCTTAGAGACTGCTCTTGGGGAGATGCTAGGGGAATATAATACTTGCTTGGATTCCAGGAGCAACTATCAGAGTGGTGCTGTGGTTTCTAGTCTGGAAGTGATGAGCAGTGATGACTCATAAAGAAAAGATGGAACCCTCCCAGAAGAATGTATTTAATTTATAGAGAAATCAATAGCTTCTTGTTTTTATTTAATTTAATTTCATCCATTGCCAAAGAGATGTGCTAGAGTGATGACGCTAAAGGTTCAAGTCTTAGTTATGCATTTGCCTCTTTTTTATTTTTCCCTTTCATTTTGGCCTGGTCTGAGACTGGGGAGTACATGGTCAAGTGGCAAGGTAATGTATTCATGGTTACTATTGAATCATTTTGAATGAGAATCCACTGGAGACTTAAGATCATGGCAGTGATCTAGATGTTTGTGCTGCCAATTAAAAATGCATAATAAACAGTATATACACATAAAAAGTTATATATACAGTGTGTGTGCACGTGCGCACACGCAGGCATGTTATTAGGACAGTCCTTGGGGTGCTGGAAAAATTTGCCCTACAAGGAATCTGCTCATATATATTCTCTGCTGTTGAAGGTAGCAATACCTTCTGGATATTTTCTACTCCCAAAAGTTCAATAAAATTGTAGTATTATAGCCAGGCATGGTGGCGCACGCTTGTAATCCCAGCATTTGGGAGGCTGAGACTGGAGGATCCGTGTTCGCGGCCATCCTCAGCTACCTAGTGAGGCACTCCGCAACTTAATGAGACCCTGTTTCAAAATAAAGAATAAAAAATAGGGCTGGGGGGATAGCTTTAGGTAGAATTCCCCAGAGTTCAATCCCCATTACTGCAAAAAAAAAAAAAAAAAAAAAAAAAAAGAAGAAAGAAAAGAAAATGACAAATGAATATTTTAGTGGTATAACCAAATCATGGTCTAAAATACAATATTAAATTCTCTGTCCAAAATTTCAGCAGTATCTCTTCACCCCAGAAATAGACATAGTGGTTTGAAATGTTTGCATTTGCTTTACTTTCATTGATCAAATATGCTAGAGAGTTGCCAAATAGATGCTGCAGGGTTGAATAGACAGCTGTATTGCAAATATTATTCCTTATCAATCCACAGGCCTTTATTTCCCCCCTTAAAACTATTTTCTTATTAACATATAACAGCATTTATGGGACATATTTTTAGAACTAGTAATGCTTCCTATGGGTCCTGCATTGGGGAATGGGAAAGATGGAGAAAGGGACAAGAAACTCTTTTCTGTTCTCCCTGTAGCCAGACGTTCTATGACTCAGTTCATTACAAAGAGGGGAGCATTGTCCCTGCCCCCAGAGTTTCTTGTCTGCAGTTATTATAGTGTCTATGCCCTAATTTTCACAATAACAGAGAGTGATGGTTTTATTGGTCCAAAATATTACCAATATTCTTTCAAATTTCTGCAAATTACCAGAAGAGAGAGGCAAAGCATCCCTGAACATCAGGTTGGCCTTCTTAGAATGAGAAACAACCTCGAGTTTTAATGTATCATGGCCCAATGGAAAGGGTGTGTGCAGTTGTGATTCTGAACTACACTTGGTACATTAAAGTATGCTATTAATTTCTTTGAGATTAATTCATTCCTTCTGCAATTAGGGTCATTGAAAAAACTTGAGAAAAAACCAAGTGTAATAACTCTGACCTACCACCAGGTGACAGTGTTTCTAAAAATAATCTTTGATTCTAGAAAACTTAGACTTTTTATTGTATATGGGGTCACATTTTTACAGACAGGTGAATGGATAATCACATGATTGCTTCTAAACAATAAATTCAGCCATTAACTGAATTTATTTTCATGATTATAATTATTTGAAAGTGACAAGATCACACATTATCCAAGGAGAGGAGCTAATCTTGTTCTGAATTCCTCAGAACGCCTGAAACATCATAGAACAGTGGTTATGTAGTTTGAAAAGCTAGTATTCAGCAACCTTCATTTTTATTATTTGTGTGGTACTAGAGATTGAATCCAGGGGCATTCTACCTCTGAGCTACACACTCAGCACTATTTTATGCTTTATTTTGAAACAGGGTCTCACTAAATTGCAGAGGGTCTCACAAGTTGCTGAGGCAGTCCACCAACCTGGGATCCTTCTGTCTCAGGCTCCCAAGTACTGGGATTACAAACATGTGCCACCACACCCAGCATGATCAATTTGTAATAACGTAGACATTCATGAAATTTTGTCCTGAAAATGTACCTGCTCAAGGGCATATCTTCACAAATATAGATAAAATGAATACTTGAAATCCAATTGCTGAAATTGGCATAATTATAAGAAAGTAAAGCTATAGACCAGAAAATGTTTAAATTATCACAAATAAAATCTAAAAATTCAGATTATTGGGGAAAAAAGAGAAGGGAGAAAAGGAGCAGGGAAAGGATATATTATCAGTGGTTTTCTTTATAGGCTTGGTACTTGATAACTGAAAGGAATTTGCCTAGCTTGAGTGGTTGAGTCATAATAATAAATCCCATTGGACCTAGCTTAAGCTAGAAGACATCTTGGTATCCTGGAGGAAAATGTCATTCACTGCCCACCAGGTTAGAGCTCATGGCTGAAGTTTTATCATTTCACTAAAAATGTCTCATCTGCATTGATTGCCAAGGTGACTGAAATTTTATTATGTTATATGAAAATTAAATTCATTTACAGTTAAATGGTAGAGCTGAGATATGCATTCAGATCCCATGATTATAAACATCACTCTCCCCATTACACCCCATCCACCTGTGTTCTACTATTCCTATTTCTGGGTAGATTGAAGAGAGATGCATAAAAGACAGTGGGGAGAAGGCTAACAAGAAACAGAGGGGAGGAGTTTTAGAAAGGTATGTATTAGTAGGAAAAGGTGGAAATGTAATAAGAGCTGAGAAAGGAAATAACCTATTCCCAGCCTTATATTCATTTCTCTCCCTCTCCTCCATTTCTATCATGCTCTTCCCTTGTCATTACTACTTCCTCTCCCAAATCCCAAGTGAAGTTACAAGCATGGTGGGGAAGATGACTCCTCAATAATGCTGAATGACTAGAGCAATTCATCTGTGGCACCTGAGAGTTCTACGATCATGAGGGTCAGCCCAGTTCACATGTATAAAAAGACCTAAGGAATCACCCCACATCTTATGTGTGGTTTGCCAAGACAGTAATTAGGACACTGAGATTTTCTTGTAAATTCTCTGGAGCAATAAGAGCTGTGCAGATTTGAACAACCTTTAAGAGCCTAATGGAAGCCTTTAGAAAAGATTACCCTTCATTAACCAGTCATTGGAAGTGGGCTGTCCTCAGGGAGAGGGCATGACTGCACAAATGGTGGATCATTCACAGAGAAGGAGTCAGTTGAGTTTTAAGTCATCAATATTCCCAACAGTTGGGGAAGGAGTTCCTCATCCTGAAAATAGGGATAGGGTGGGGCTTTGCAACATCTACTACTAGAGCCGGGACTCCCTCTGTGAGGTGAATCACCCTCACTGGTATGGAAGCATGTAGACTGATTATGGCCGAATTCTTTCTCAGGGATTTAAACATTCATAGTATAGACACTAATGACTGTAAGGGACCAGGGTATCAATTCCAGATACTTTTAGATCATTAATCTTACAGTGTAACTAAAATTTATTTTGCATTTACTTATGGCAAATCATAAATTAGCATGAGATGAGTAAAACTTGTTCTACTTGGGCAAACCCAGAAACTAGACATAGGTTCTAAGTTCATAAAATTAAATGCCATAGGTCATTTTGTCCAGCCTCTCAGCTGCTGCACTGTCCCCTCTGCCAAATCCTAAGGAACTATCCAGCCCTGGAATGTGTACCTCCAAGGATAAGAAAGTCACGATATCCAGCAATAAGCCCTTCTATGTTTCCACAGATGCAAATGCTAGAGTCTTAGCTCAACAGAAAGGGAGTTTATCTATCTACCTATAATGTCTATACTTTGACCTTAATACCCACATTTCATTTTCCTTCTGCATGTTATCCCTTCAGATACTTGAAGGCAGCTTATGACTTATAAAATCCTCTCATCACCTTAGTCCTTAGACTATATTCCAGTTTAATAATGGCCTTATTAAATAGTGACATTTACAATTAAATAAAAACACCACCTTCAGTCTACATGACATCTAATTCAGATGTTACTATTTTAGGAAGGTATCTTGGAGGTGACATCAGCCCTCTCAGCTGCTACATCAGGAGGGGTGGTCCACAGTCTCTTCATACAGCTTAAATTTTTCATCCTACTCTTCTGCAACTGCCTCAGGGTGGGATTCCCCTGAGCAGCTTATCTTCTAAATTCTCATTTTAATACATAATCTGTGAAATGTATTTATTGTTTGTCCAGCATGATGTGGTGTTTCAGTATGGAGACCACATGATATTAGTGGTGCTTCCATGAGTTCTTCCCTCCTTAAAATTCAGTTTTGTCATTTAATATTTTCTTTTAAATAGACCTATTTCATGTCAGTTTTCAAATATATTTGCATAAAATAATTTATCTGGTATCCTTAAATGTTAAAATTCCTAGCATATTTAAATTATGGACCCTTTTTACCTACCAGTGATTTTTCTTTCTTGTCTTTTTTTATTTGATCAACCATTGCATAGGTTTGTAATTTCATCAGATTTTACAAAAGACTCAGTTTTTTAATTCATTAATCTTCTCTATTATTTCCTTGGTATTTTTATAAGTTTGTTGCCTTATCCTTTATTTAATTGATATTGTTCTTCTATCTCTTCCTTTGTAACTTAATACGTAGCTCATGAATTTTTACTCTTATTTCTTTAAAGCATATTTATTCATAATATATGCCAAAACTTCCTTCAAAAATCACTTTAGCTGAATCTTAAAACATGTATCTTCATGAAGTTCTAAATATACTGGAATTTCCATTATGAACTATGCTCTGATGCATTATTTATTTAGAAGTTTGCTTTATAGTTTGCATGAATATCAAACTTGGAAGTGAGGAAATCATTGTACTGTTATTAGAGCCACTTTTTAAAACTTTCTATGTGGTCAGTTTTTACATGGATCATTCATGTTTCAAAGAATGTATGTTTTTTAATTGTTCTGTGCAAGACTTTATACATTCTCATAATTAATCTGATTAATTACATTGTTCAAATTCTTCTCCTATAAGGGGGAAGAAGTGAATCTTCCCCCTTATAGGAGAAAATTAAATTTTAAGTGAGAGAATATTAAATTCCCATAGGCTTTCTCCATTCCAGAATCTAAAGAGAGAGCCTACACAATGGGAGAAGATCTTTGCCAGCTTAAAGGACTAATATCTAGAATATACAAAGTACTTAAAAGACATAACACTAAGAAAACCAACAACTCTATCAAGAAAGGGACAATTGAACTAAATAGACACTTCTCAGAAGAAGAAATACAAATAGCCAATACATACATGAAAAAACATTCGACATCATTAGCATTCAAGAAGATGGAAATCTGTAATCCCAGCATTCGGGAGGCTGAGACCGGAGGATCCGGGTTCGCGGCCAGCCTCAGCTACCTAGTGAGGCACTCCGCAACTTAGTGAGACTCGGTTTCAAAATAAAGAATACAAAATAGGACTGGGGGTATAGCTTGGAGGTAGAATGCCCCTGAGTTCAATCCCCAGTACCGCAAAAAAAAAAAAAAAAAGATGGAAATCAATACTACACTGAGATTCCACTGAATCCCAATCAGAATGGCAATCATCAAGAAGCCAAAAAACAGTAAATGTTGGCAAGGATGTAGGGAAGTAGGAACTCTTCTTGTTGGTGGGATTGCAAACTAGTTTAGCTGCTATGGTGATCAGTGTGGAGATTCCTCATAAAATTGGGAATGGATCCACCATATGATCTAGCTATATGACTCCTGGGTATCTTCCCAAAATGACGGAAATCAGAATATTATAGTCATATATGTATATCCATGTTTATAGCAGCACAATTCCTAATAGCCAAATTATGGAACCAAACTAGGTGTCAATGAACAAATGAATGGATTACAAAATTATGGGATATCCACACAATGGAATTCAACTCAGCAATAAAGAAGAACAAAATTATGTCATTTGCAGGAAAATGGATCGACCTGGAGAACATTATAAGTGAGATTAGCCAGTCACAAAAAGTGAAGGGTCATATGTTTTCTCTCATATGCAGGAACTAGGAAGTAATCAGGATACCAGAGGGACTTCAGAAAATGGAGAAGAAACTAGTGGAGAGAGGAATATTGTCTAAGGGAATGAAGGGGGAGAGGTAAAATTAATGAAGGTAAAATTAATCACTTCCACTGACATTATGTCCATATGTGAGAATACCAATGTCAATCTCAAATCCTATATGGGAATGGGGGGAATAGGGAGGGAGCCAGG
Organism: Graphiurus murinus; assembly: GCA_004027655.1. NCBI lineage: Eukaryota > Metazoa > Chordata > Mammalia > Rodentia > Gliridae > Graphiurus > Graphiurus murinus. The sequence goes on along the minus strand of PVLC010013458.1, from coordinate 29,665 downwards.
GGAAAGCCCACCAAGTGCTGTGTACATGTATGTCATAATCACTACAAACTACATTATGATGTGAGGCTACAATGCACAAAATAAAAGTATAGAAATAAAAATTAATAACATAGTAGTTAATTTTCAAAATACAAAAGTCTGAAATTTGCAAGCCAGGCCAGTAGATACAAAATCTATGAGGCATCAGTGTTGCAGACATGAGTACCGAGACAGTCTGGAAGCAGTAATCTTTTCTCTTTGGGATATCTTAGTCTTTTCTCCTATGACCTCAGTTGATTGAATGAAGTCCAAACATATTGTGGAAGATAATGTATTTATTCAAAGTCTACTAATTTTAATGTTAATCACATCTAAAAAAACACTTCCACAGCAACATATAGACTGATGCTCAACCAATCAAATAGGCATGACAGCCTAGACAAGTTGACAGCATAAAATTAACCATCATGTATTCTATCCTGTATAAAATGTATAGAATATGTATGAACATTAAATTTTAATATCTGCTTTGATTTGGTACATTTTAGGTGATTTTATCAGATATAACTTCCAGTGGATTAATTATACCTTTAAGTATATTTTTCTAATTTTCCACTTAATCTAAGCATTGATATTTTTTAACTGCAATGACTGCAGTTTTTATTGCAAAAAGTTATTTTTTCAAATAAACATCTTTTATTATGATTTCTATTCTTTCTTTTATAACATCATAGTCATTTAAATACTTATAATCTTTTTATTGCTCTATTATTTCTAAATTTTGCTATGAATTATTTAATTTGGTCCAGCCATCAGTTCAATTTTTCACAGAAGACTTTCTTTTTCACTGAGTAAATGGTAAGCTTTTGTGTTGTTTCTGGGTCCAGTTAGGAGAAATGGCGAAGATCCTTTTTCAGAGGAAGCAGACTGTTTTAATACCTAACTATATACAGCAGTGACTCTTCCTGTTTCCTGATTTAGAATTTTCCCAATAGCAGGACTCCATACAGGTACCCTGTAGATAATACATCCCTTATCTAATATTGCTTATTATATCATGTCCTAAACACAAATTTTCCTGAGGCTTTGAGGGTCCTCTTTATTTTTCTTATCCAAAGGTTCTTATTTCTTTCTTTGTTCTAGTTATATTTTACTACTAAGATTGGTTTTGTAACTGAACATTTATATGGATAAAATAGGCATGCCATGACTTAGCATATAATATTATTTGCAAAAATGAAAGGGGCCTTAGAGATTTCAGTTGACAAAAATCCCACTGTAAGTCAACAATATCTCTTGTTCCCTTGTGAATAAAATGGTTCCTTGAGGACAGGGAAAAAGTCTTAACTCTTCTTGCTACCTCCAATACTAGCACATCAACTGGAACTTTGCATTGCGTGAATCAATGACAACACTCAAAAAAGAAAAGATGTTGACATGATAGTGTATATTTCTCAGGGGACTGTAATCTGACAAGGACACTGAAGGTGGTTCTCAAAAACCCAAAGATTTGTCAATGGAACAAGGATTAGAATTTTTCTGTGGACAGCAAGTGAACAGAATCTTATCTATGTAGTAATTTAGGCCTACAAGAAGACATTTCTCATCATTTTTACTATATAAAAATGGAACAGTCTAATCTTGAGGCATTCAAGAGATTGAAACAGTACTTATTTGAAGTGCTGCTGGTCATGTGAATCATAAAAAGTTTGAGCAAGATGACTTTCACATGTCTAACCAAACTGGAGAGTCTAGGGTTTCATGGTTAAGAAGGGTCAGGTTGGACCATTATCTCCCTCAATTTTAATACAACTTGAGGTTCCTTTTTATATAAGTATGTCAGACTACTGATTTGAGTTCAAAGTAAGTCCACTCAACACAATTTCTTTACACATACTTAAATGCTAAACTTGACATAAGTTCTTACTCTTATTTTCTGATACTGGTATCGGTATTCTAGATTTGTGAAAACTTAAAATTCCAGGCCTGACATTTAGCAAGTTATATGCTCCTACACATTCCTATTGCACACCTCATTTGTATGTTTTATATCCTCAGATAATCTATTGACAGAATCATTGATTCTTATAGCAAGCCTTAAAATTTTTCCTCCAGGTGAATTTGTATTATTATAATTCTATATATTTTTCTCCATTCTGTCACCAGTGGTATCACCTTCATTAACATATTCTCCAATGTTTTATCATTTGTCTATGGTACATATGCTCCACTCTTATAATCGAAAGTTTTATAAGATGGTCAGAAAAGCACAAGATCTGTTTTACTTAACTTAAATTTTAGTGACTGTAAAATTATAATGATGGGTTATAGTAATCACTACTTTATTTTCTCATAATCATGTTAGCAATTCACCCATCATATTTTCAAGAATTAGTGATAGTGGCCCTATATTATGTGGTTTTGAAATCTATCATTTTTCTATTTAAAAAATCAGGACCTGGCGGGCGTGGTGGCGCACGCTTGTAATCCCAGCATTAGGGAGGCTGAGACCGGAGGATCCGGGTTCGCGGCCAGACTCAGCTACCTAGTGAGGCACTCCACAACTTAGTGAGACTCGGTTTCAAAATAAAGAATAAAAAATAGGGCTGGGGGCGTAGCTCGGAGGTAGAATGCCCCTGAGTTCAATCCCCAGTACCGCAAAAAAAAAAAAATCAGGACCTAATTTTTTCCATGTTAATCTTCTAGTTCATTATCTTTGATTTTTCAAAAATCCCAAATAAGTCTATGATTTTATTAGTAAGCACTAGAGCATGTTTCTCTAGGCCAAGCTCAATTGAACTCATTTAATGTAGTTGCTATCACTGTTTCTATATGTTTTGAGCTTCATCTTTTCCAATCTGAGTAGTCTCCTTCATCCAGGTGACAATTTAAAAGTAGAAGAGAGAAGTTCTAGTTTTGTCTTTTTGTCTGAGCATAGTTCTTTATTCTTTCACTTAATTTGAGTGGAACTAATATATAATACTTTTTATCTTTAGAATTTCTTCCAGAGTTTACCAAATTCTAGTTTTAAGACATCCCAACACTATTTTGAATGTTTCTGACACTTTAAAATAATATCTAATTCTTACTTTTTTCTACAAAAACGTATGCTTCTTTTATTCCTGAGGAACACTATTAAACTGGAATTTGTTACCTTTGGAATCTAGTTTAAGAAAAAACAGCAATAAAGAACAGGAAATTGTGTTTAATTCATTGATTACTCACAAATAATTCAATCTATGTACTTTTAGATAGAATAGGGAATCACTTATAAACCTGAAATAGTACTTAGAGAATGTCACACAGGTTATTCCTATTCACTTTTTCTAGATCATGATTACTAGTAAAAAGCTTAAGTCAGGGCCGAGCGTGGTGGCGCAGGCTTGTAATCCCAGCATTTGGGAGGCTGAGGCCCGAGGATCCGGCTTCGAGGCCAGCTTCAGCTACCTAGTGAGGCACTCCGCAACTTAGTGAGACTCGGTTTCAAAATAAAGAATAAAAAACTAGGGCTGGGGGTGTAGCTCGGAGGTAGAATGCCCCTGAGTTCAATCCCCAGTACCGCAAAAAAAAAAAAAAAAAAAAAAAAAAGCTTAAGTCAGTAGAATGGGCAGCTAGGCAAAAAAATTATGTGTGTGTGTGTGTGTGTGTGTGTGTGTGTGTGTGTGTGTGTGTGTACACTACTGGGGATTGAACCCATGGGCATTCTGCTTCAAAGCTACACCCTCAGCTCAGCCCTATTTTATTTTATTTTGAAACAGGGTTTTGCTAAGTTGCTGAGGTCCTCACTATGTTGTTATAGCTGGCCTCAAATCTGTAATCCTCCTGTATCAGACCCCCCAACCCCACCCAGTACCAGGATTACTGGGCTGAACCACCAAGCCTGACTTGTTCTCCTTATTTTTTAGACAAAAATTCTACATGTTGTTACACATAAAAGACATTGGTCATATTACTTTTATAGTCCTACTTAATTCCAAATAAAAGGATATTATGGCACAAGCCAGTGATCAAGAAGTAGATATTGAGCCCTTAATAAATTTCAGGCAGTTTCTAGCCCTGTGGGAACTTCCTGGATATGTAAGTCCTAGAGAGTTAATGACTCTACAAGCCAATGATAAGCCATCCAACATCTTTGTTCCATGTAATCTCAAAGATTAAATTTACTTGCCTTTTAAAATGCATCTGTCACAGTAATTTAACAGGAGATTGGTAAACAGAGAGGGGTCTATTCCATGCTCAGAACAAATGAATAATGATATTGGACAATGGTCCCCACTATGTTTTCAAAGAATGTATAGCAAACTACTGATTTTGGACAACAGTGCTACTCTGCTATCTGCTATCACAGAAGTCAATAGAGAAAATGGCTCAGGCTATGAAAAGACTAGTTATAATAGGAGGCCCACTGCTATGCTGGGGCACAGCCACAGAGCAACTGATTGCATAAGATCATCTATTCAGCCCTAATGAGCTGTTCTTAGTGCTCCCTCCAGTTCAACCTTCCACTCGTCACCAATTATATTTACAGTTAGCTATTCGAGTGCATATTTACATCTCCAGAGAGTGGGTGCATGTGCTGAATTGTGCTGAACAGATCACAGTATGTCCCTCATGCCCTCAATATGCAAACTGCAGGAGACCATGCAGTAGAGTTAAATTTTCACTGGAAGGAAAGGGAAAGAAAAGAGGAAGGGAAGGGAGTGGGAAAGCAGGGTAGGTTAGGAGTGGCAGGTGCATTCTGCCTTCACTGTCCCTAACAGGAAATTACAACAAATCCAAAAGGCTTGCCCTGTGACTAAAGAAGCATTTGTTCCCAACCATTAAACCTGGCTTGCTCACCAGAAGGATTTTACAGTCCCTTTGACCATGCTGAAAATCTGAGGATGGAGATAATCCCTTTCACTCTTCTTTTTGTTGGTCTGCAAAACCGTTTGAGAGATTGAACCTTGGGCATTTGTCAGCAAGGCCTAATGCACATTTTACTCTCTTTCAATGGGTATTCAGCAGATTTCAGATCTGTAAAAATTCTACTTAGTTGTTGCCTATTTTTGATCTAGGGGGGCTGGGCAGCTCAGCGTTATCTGAGAGGTGCCAGCTGTTGCTGTTACAGTCAGCATTCAATGGTTCATTTATCTGAATATGTACTGTTACTTGGCAAGATCTTGGGAAGGGGACTTTGTTGTAATGGTGATGCACTTCTCTTTTTGATGAGGTTCTTAAATAAATAACCTTAAAAAAAGGTTCTTGGAGTGACTAGAAGCATTTCTTATACACATATGGACTTCGGCAGCTGAGAGATATATGAAAATCCCTTACATATCCACCTCTCCACCAAAAAAATATATATTGTTGAAACAGTAAATATTACTCAGGGTTATGTAAGTAAAAAGGAAAAACTACATTCATTAATCTGATTGCAATTAAGATGCTCGATTATTAGATGACTTATAAAATGTTAAACCGAATGTACAAAGCTGATTCAAAAGTATGAAGACTTCATTAAGGCCACTTAGTGTATTTTAATTAGTAAATTACACTCTTCTGACCTCATGAGTGTGTTAGAATTTCACACACTTGCTTTTCACAGCAGGAGCCAGAGTTTAGTCATTACTTCCATTTAAACTAATGCAAGGAATCAAAGCCTAGAGTTTATTTAAGTAAACAAATTATTTTTGCTTTAATTTCTAAATAGATCTCTAGTTAATAGAATATGTAACTCTCCTCCATTATAGTGAATCCTAGCAATTGTTTAATTATTGACTGTAACATCTGAACCTGTTGATTGAAACATTCACAGACATTTGGTTTAAAGGACTTTTTCAAGCCTTGAAATAGGGAACTACTTGCGATCATGACCACTGTAACATTTTTATTACGAATGAATGCTTTAGATAAAATAATTTAAATATCAACTACGCAGTAGCAGAATAAAACATGAAAATGTTGTTTCTAATATCAATACACTACTACTACTACTAATAAAGACTGGCTAAAGAATGTCTGGAAATGGAGAAAAAGACTCAAAGACTTCACAGGGCTACGAGACAAGAAATGGAGTTTGGTAATAAGTGATGAATAGTAATAGAAGTCAGAATTATCAAAGATGCAGTGAAATAAGACACACAGCTATATACCTAAAGGCCAGAAAAATACCCTCAGAGGACACACAGGTCGAATTTAACCCAAGAATGTGGACTCGAGTTTTAAAACATAAAGGAAAAAATATGAGAATATAATGGTATAATAAAAACTACTAATTTGGAGAGAAGAGAAACCTGCTGAATAGGTAAAAATTTAAATTGCAAAATATATTAAAGAAATGTACTTTTACTACTTTAGCATATGTAAACTGTCTTTGGCTAATCACACATTTTCAGGTAGTGCCCTGCTGGATCTGCTTTAAGGAGTGGATGAGTCATTCCATAGAAACTTACATGGGGGTGAAGAGGGCATAATTTGCCTATTTTCCATTCTTAACTAGTGTGATTGCTTTCTATGACCCATTTTAAATCCTATTAGTTCAAAATCCTTCGTTATATTAAGATCAGCCCTAAGGATACAGAGCTGAAAGTCAAAGTCATTGGTACCAAGTACCACGATGTAAAATTTACAAATGTCGCATTAGATTCCAAAAGAAATATGCACAGGTGCTACTAGGTTACAAAGGAGAGGTGTTTATCTCCATTGGATTAGCAGTGAAGAGGATAGAGTAAGAAGGCATTTCTCCAGGAAAGAAACATGTGAAATGAGTTTTTAAGGACATGTAGGGGTTTACCCAGCACAAAAAAAAAATAGGAATTGGTATTTCTAGCTAAGGAAACAATGTATTCTGAGAAGGCCAAGAAAACTGAGAGATTGTTTTGGTCAGTGACCGAAAGTAATTCAGTACGATTCTAAATAGGGAAGCCAGCTATGCTCTTATATAAATATTTCTTCTTTTTAAATGCAAAAGCATCTACTATGCCTCTTCTCTGCATTAGTTTATTATCTTCCCTCAAGTTGATTAAAGTCTGGGACAGGGAAAACTTTCTGTGCCACTGAACCTCAAGTGGACACAGTACCTGTGAAGACCAGGTGACTTTTCTGGAAGGAGCAGGTTCCCCAGCTCTCTCACTCCCCCTCCTCACTCCACAAACTGCCAGCTACTTGCTTATAAATCCTTGCAGAGGGCTGAGTAGCCACGTGGTCCTTTTTAAAGGAGGCACACACAAGTGACATAGGATTCTAGCCAAATAAGACCAGCAAAGAAAATAAAAGAGTGAGAATCAGTTTATATTTCTGTTTAGTGTTTTCTTCTTTCCTTTTCAGTATATCTGACCTCTCTGGACTGGACGTCAGGCTTACCTACCTTATTTGTCATTCACCTCTGACTAGTCTGACTTTTTCTTTTGGGAGGGTTCTGGGGGTTGAACCGTGGGGAGTTCTAACTCTAAGCTACATTCTAATCCTTTTTTTTTTTAAATTTTGAAACAGGGTCTCATCAAGTAACAATGAATTGATCTTGAACCAGTGGTTCTCTTGTCAGCTTCCCAAGTGCAAGTATTATAGGCATGCCCCACTGTGCCTTTGACTTTATTCTTTGCCAAGCATTAGTTCTTGTCCTAGATCTGGTCTGACATAAAGTCTGGTGGCAAAAAGTTACTTAATTTTATAATGCTTTAAAATTTCTAAACACCAAGTCATTTGGGGGAGTCCTTTCATTTTCTAGGATTGGAATACACTCTACTATTAATAGAAGATACTCACCAGGTGTGGTGGCACACGTTTGTAATCCCAGTCCTTGGGAGGCTGAGATTGGAGTATCCAGGTTCGAGGTCAGCCTCAGCTACTTAGTGAGGCCCTCTGCAACTTAGTGAGACCCTATTTCAAAATAAAGACTAAAAATAGGGCTGGGGGTATAGGTTGGAGGTAGAATGCCCCTGGATTTAAACCCAAGTACCACACACACACACAAAAAAAAAATAAATAGAAGATACTCATTGAGGGCTTGATTTTTAAAATAGATTTTTGTTGTTGTTGTTACTGGGGATTGAACCCCAGGGGCATTCAACTCTAAGCACCCCCAGCTCTGTTTTTATTTACTTTTTTTTATTTTGAAACAGAAGTTTTGCTAAATTGTTGAGGGTCTCACTATGTTGCTGGGTTGGAATCTGTAATTTTCCTGTTTCAGCATCCCAAGTACTGGGAATCCCAGTGTAAACAAATAGCTTTAAAGCTAAGAAATGCACAGAAGGTCACATAGGGATAATTGATGGATCTGGTATCTACATATAGGTAAGTGGGCTCAGAGTCTACCCTTTCCACCAGGACACTGCATATATTTTGTTATATCATGCCTCAGTTGCACTCGATGGAACTTATATCATTTAGAAAGGCTAGCGATTGGGTTTTCACTTAGGTACTTTATTATAACAATTAACTGATTCACAAATATTTACTGAACAGCTTCTATGTTCCAGGCTCATTATTTTAGGCATCCAGATATGTATATATTTCCCTGTAGGGAAAGAAGTTATGTGGTTGATATCCTTATATAGATTAAATTCTAATGGTGGCAATTGAAATGAAAGAAGATCCTGTGAACTGGGCCTTATAGGAGATCCAGAGATCACCAAGTTCAATGTTCTAATTTAAAAAAAAAAAAAAAACAGGAGAATCAATCTTAAAATTGATTATAAATATGCATATACACAGCTTATCTAAATTTATAACCATATGAGTCAAAAAGCCAGGACTAAACCCCAGTTTCTTTATTGTTATTTACATGTTATGAAGAAAAAAAACAATGTTTTTTCTTCAATACAGCCTCTAAGTAGGATCTTGACTCTACAAGTAAATAAATATTTAGAAGATAAGTGAGTCTACCAAAATGTTGCCAGCATTTGCTTTTTTCTTATATGAAGATTTTTCAAAACTAATTTTCTATTTAAAAAAAAAAACTAGCTGAGCATGGTGGCACAAGCCCATAATCTTAATACTTGAGAGGCTGAGATAGGAGGATCATAGGCAGAGGCCAGCCTCAACAATTTAGAGAGACTGTTTCAAAAGGCTGGGGATATAGTTCAGAGGTAGAATCCCAGTGAATTCAGTCTCCAGTGCCAAAAAGAAAAAAAAATCTATATTAAGAGCTGGGATCAGCAGCACATGCCTGTAATCTCAGTATTTGGGAAGCTAAAACAGGAGGATCTCAGGTTTGAGGCCAGCCTCAGCAACTTAGTGATATCCTGTTTCAAATAAAAAAAAAGAAAACAGGGCTGAGGATAGAGGTCAGAGGTAGAACACTCCTGGGTTAAATCCCCAGCACAAAAACAAACAAACATCTATATTAAGGAAATAGCAGTCAGAAGAAAAATGTTTAAACTGGAGAAAGATCTCTTCCTTTAAAAGAATAAGCAAGAGCTTGGAGTATAACTCAGTGGTATAGTGCTTACCATGCACTCAGAAGTCCTGGTTTTGATCCCCAGTACCACACATGCACATAAAAATTGATTAATTAGAATTTTTTTAAAAACTGAGTGCTTGAAATTCCTATAAGTACTGTCACAAAATTCCTAGTTCCAGGGACAAAAGGACACTCTACCTAGAAACCTCTTAATTCAATCTTGTGACATTTCTTTAAACATAGTTTTAACCAGCTTTAATTGAAACCTAGTTAAAATCATAATATCTACAATAGCTTGCAACTATAAAATCATTACCTTGGCTAATAATATCTGATAAACTTTCCTATGTTAAAAAAAAGGAAAAGTAAATTTCATATAAAATTGGTCTAAGTAAATTATTATCAAAACTTTGAGTTCAGAACATCAAAACCAACCAACCAGCTAGAGCTCTAATGAACTCTAATGAACCTTCTAAATCTGTATTCACTTATTCATAAAAAGTAACAAATTTCCAATTTGGACAAATAATTCAAATGTGAACTAACCTATAAGCATAGCCTATAACATAGGCAGTCTATGGGTTTTCTGAACCTATACAGATTGTAGAGTGGTTGTGAGGACTAACCAAGTCATTGAGAGAAAAGCACACTTAATTTGAGGTTTATTATATATTTTCAAACACTAAAGAAGTATGCCAAGAGCAATATGACTCAGAATGATTACAATGATGAGCACTGTCAATCACAAATATATATATATATTAGCCTCCCTTGAGGAACTATAAGACCAGAGGTTCAATTATGCTTGTTATGCTGTTTGTTATACTACATACCCTGACTAATTTGGAATGACATTTTTAATAACAAAGCTTGGGACACAAAAAATAATCTCATAATCTTTATTTTAAGCAACCCATTCACTGTCAAAACCAGTTCCCAAGGTTTAACATAAACACTTCAAATGCATTCTCCACAATTAGTTAAAATGATCTTTTCAAAACTCAAATGGAATCTGCTTACTCATTTACTTTTCGTAGCATCTCATCAGTTGAAGACTATGTGGTTCCACAAGCCCCTGACTAGTCTAGAACCTAAGTTACTAGGTTCTAGACTACCTAATGATTTCCTTTCCCCACCCCATCTGTACTCAGTTCTGCTAGTCTTCTTTCACTCCTCAACCTTGCACTGTTCCCTCCTTCCTCCAGGACTTTTCACTCTCTCTTCTCATTTTGCTTAATTATCTACATCCTCAAGGAAGTCTCCCAAGTAAACTCTCCTCAGGAGGCTGGCAGCAAAAATTAGAGTTTTTATGTCTATTTACTTCTACCTAAACTTAAAAGTAAATTATGCTTTAAAAATATTGAATTATCAGCCAGGCATAGTAGCACACACCTGTAATCTCAGCACTTGGCAGGCTGAGTAAACAGGAGGATTGCAGGTTTGAGAACAGCCTCTACAACTTAGCAAGGCCCTCTAAAACTTCATAAGACCATGTTTCAAAATATAAAGTAGAGCTGGGGTGCAGCTCAGAGGTAGAATGTCCCTGAGTCCAAGCCCCAGTAACACACACACACACACACACACACACACACACACACACTGAAATAACCATTAGTAGATGTATACACAGGCGATTTGTTTACAAATATATGCGTATTGGGAGTCTACTATACAAAAAAAAAAAATTGCAATCTACTGTCTCAGATCTCAGCTTAACTGTCACTTCTTCCTAAATTCCTCCCTTTATCAATCAAACTGAGACAAAAACTCACTTTGTTGACCCTTATAGCACCCTACACTTCTAAGTGAAGCATTAAGGTAGTTATAATTTCACATTTATTCCCCAGGCTATTTGATTAATGCCTATTCTCAGTCACTAGACCCTTTCATAGGGGGCAAACACTAAGGTCTACTTTTATCATGTTTTTCCTTCATAATACCTAGCATGTTGCTTGACTTATGGTTTTTGATAAATATTTCATAAGTATAGAGCTGTGTATGTGTATATCTATCTATATATTTGAAACATACATACACACACACACACACACACACACACACACACAAATTAGCCAAGATAAAAGCTCTCCAAATGGAAGCCTGTATTTGTTTTCCTTCTATATTTGTAACCAGTAAACCTTTCCTCCGCTTCTCTAGCTCCCTTTCCATTTATTTTTTGCTGCCTATCTTTGTGTCATATGTTTATTTACTATAGACTTGTCAGGACAAAGCTCAAATATCAGCTGGGTCCATGATGCCCACGGTAATTGCAAAACTGTTTGCTGTAAAACAGATTAAGAGGCCCTACTCAGCAAGCACTGAGCCAAGTCCTTCCCTGGTCGCTTCAGGAACATGTGGCAGGGCTCTGTAATGTGATGGATAACATATGAAGTGCAGAGGGCGGCCCATATGCTGCTGCAATTTTCCTGTACAGGATGTGCTCTTTGGACTTAATAATGGTGATTTAGGACACTGGTGAAAATCCCAGTTCTCTTTAGGTCTCATTCAGGGTCCCCTGGCAGGGGATGGCAAACCTATAATCCCACACTGCAGGAAAGAAAATGAAAGAAGGGAAAAGAGACCTCCACCACTGACTTGCATTAGAGCTAATCAGATCAGCCTGTACTACTTGTCACAGAAAGGAGTTGATACTACCACTGAAATCTGGAAAGATTGAGTAAAAGAATGCAGAAAGTCACATAAAAGCCTCCTCATTTGGGATGGGTTTGGTGAAAGGAATGTTGGTTATCCCCATTTGAGCACTTACTGATGTATATAGCCAACAGTGAAATGAACAGCTCCCATGTCTGGGGTTAAGGAAGGATGGACTGATAAATAGTGGTGCACAAGAGAGGGTTCCTGGGTTTGGGGCAGGAAGTGTGATATTTTGGGGATATTGCTACTAAATATTATGACTTATCAGTCTTTACTGAGAGAAAACAAATGATTGAGAGTGGTATATTTTTAAATGATACAAGCAAACTCACATTTTGGAAGAGAGAAATTAGTATGATGATATGACACATACCTAAAATAGAATGGATATCAAAAAAAAGGGGAAAAAAAGCAAGTGACAGTCAGCATGCAACCAAAGAAAGGGAATGCTCTGGAAGAATGTCATCAAGTAGAGAATTTCATATCCTATAGAACCTTAAACAGTGGTGCTGGGACATTTGGAGAGGTGCTTCAAAGACAAATTCAACTCCATATAACGAAGGATATTCTTAGGACTCTGTGATGATTGGGTAGGCAGCCTGAGGAAGGTTCCATCTGAACCACTGGAGATGATCAGTCATAGCCCAGATTAGTGGTTTCCAAATCTTTCAAATGACCAAGATCACCTATAGAATGTCCTGACTGTGTCCAGGCCTAAGATCCAAGGTGATTCTTAAGACTAGGCAAGGTGTGGAACCCCAGGGTAGGCTAGATGATCATTCTGGGCAGGTGCAAACAAAATTCCGGTAAGAAGAAGGAAGTGATTTCTAAGAGTCCTTTTATCCCTGAGACTCTGATTCTACCTTTCCTTATAACTTACAGTGACAGTAATAGTCAAAGAACTGACACAAAGGAAGAAGGGCATCACTGAGGATTTGAAGAGCTTTATGATTTATGAGGTTTTCAGTGGAAATTTTATTGATACATATAACTCACGGTGAAAACTGTATCCTCAGATGCTCCTATGTTCAGCACTTTTTTCTCTGGTTATGTTTGCTAATGCTGCAGTCATTGGCAATAGGAGGAATAAAGGTTTTCTCTAATTACATTAACTAAACTAGTAAGCAAGGAAAGAACTATTTTAAATAAAGCATACAAAACATTTTGGTGGCTGGTATGTGTGTAATAGATGTGAAGTACCCTATGAAGCATGTCCAAACTTCCATACACAATAATTGAAACCAGAAGTGGTGGTGTATGCCTTTAATCTCAGTACTTGAGAGGCTGAGACAGGAGGATTGCAGGTTCGAGGCAAGCCCTCGGTACTTAGGTAACTTAGTGAGACTCTGTTTGAGTCTGGGGGTGTAGCTACGAGGTAGAATGTTCTTAGGTTCAATTCCCAGTAAAACACACACACACACACACACACACAATAAAAGAACATTTGAGATATTTGTCAATTTGCATATTTCAAGAACCCCCCCAAATATATTCTGATTAGTAGGTCTTGAATGAGAACAGAAATTTGTATTTTTTAATAAGCAGATGAAAGCCGGGCGTGGTGGCCCACACTTGTAATCCCAGCATTAGGGAGGCTGAGACCGGAGGATCCGGGTTGGCGGCCAGCCTCAGCTACCTAGTGAGGCACTCCACAACTTAGTGAGACCCGGTTTCAAAATAAAGAATAAAAAATAGGGCTAGGGGTGTAGTTCGGAGGTAGAATGCCCCTGAGTTCAAACCCCAGTACTGCAAAAAAAACAAAAACAAAAAACAAAAAAAAAAAAGCAGATGAAGCAGTTCAACAAGCCATAATCAGAGAAATAATTCTTCACAGTGCTCTTCAGTAGAGTTTTCCTGAATGATGAAAATACACTGTTCAATGAGGGAGCCACTAGCTGCATCTGACTATTGAGAATCTGAACAGTAACTACTGAAGGTGGGGAACTGAATTTTCAATTTTATTTAAGTTTAATCATTTTAAGTTTAAATAGTCAGATTTGTCTAGCGGCTGCCATATTAAAAAATTAGCTGTAGAATGTACTTTATCTGGGGACAAGGAGTATCCAAGGTTTTCATTTGAAGAAATACTGTACATATCTCAGTAAGAACAGTATGAAATTTTCTGCAGAATATTTCTATCTAGCCCATGAATTCACATAGCAGTGTTATTTTACCCTCATACTCAGATTTATCACAGTAAACATTTCTATTCCTGTCTCAGTCTGTAAATGGCAAGAAAAGCCATAGTCAAAGGGTGTACTAAACAGACCATCTGTGGTTGACTCCATTTATTTATACTTAAAAATCACTGAACACCAAGCAGCGAGTATACCATTAGGCCATGTGGCAATCTCACCAGTTAGCTTTATGACTGCTCAGCCTAAGACTGATAAGGTCAGGTGTACAAGCCTGGAGTAGTGTTAAAAATGACTACACTATAGTCTGAAGGAGCTCCCCCAATCCATAGGCAATTGCTAGGAGTGCTGACTGCCAAGAAAATCACAACATAAGAAATTAAGATTCTGAACTGTCTCATGGATGGAGTTTGTGCCAAGAAATATTCTAAATCAAAGAGCATCAGTGTGTAATGTCCTTGTGACAAAAAGAGATGACACAGCAGTTCCCTTAAAAAAAAAATAGTTGGGTTCCCATGCCAGGCTTAGCAGGGATATAGAGCCTTATCTTTATTGGACCAGTTTTGAGAAGCATTTAGATAGAAAAGCCTCAAAATGCACATGCACAAACACACACCCATCCACAAAGAGACTAAACAGATGGAGACTGGCAGGCAAGGGTGGGGAACAGTGGATTTGGATGGAGAAATGAGAGTGCATAATCATGTCAAAATAACTCACCCCCAAGCAGAAAAGAAAATGAAGGGGAAGTAGGGCAGAAAGAAAGAACATTAATGGATCCGCTGCCTCTTTTGCCCCTAGAGACAAAGGTTCTTTCTGCACATTCACATTAGCATTTTGGCATATGAAAATGAATTCTAGCCCTAGTCTACAATAAATTACAGCTCTCTCAACTAAAATCTTAGACAACCTCATGTGGCTGGTAATAAGTGGTCTTAGATGACTGTTTTTCAGAAATTCTGTGATTGGCTATTTACACGTCTTGTGCCTGAGTTGATACTGGCAATATTCCATGACCTGTGCAGCTTGGTGAAGTTGCCTTGTTCCTGGGAGAACCTGCTTTAGAAAAATGGTCCTGGCCTGAAAACAAGAGGGGTGGGGGGACTAACTTTAATTTTATTCTCCCAATGATGTCAGGATATAGTGAGAGTGCAGTTAGCTCATAACTGTTCTTCAAGACTCACTTTGATATCAGAGTTGAGAAATGCTTCCCTATTATAATGTTTAATAAAGCTATCCTCTCCATAGCATGTCTCCATTGAACTTTTGTGGGCTCAACTATTTTGTCACAATTTTCTTGATGCAGAAAGGTGATCTCCAATTTCTAAATTTGTATAATAAAACAGTAGTAGATTTGGGATTAGAATTCTGGTCTTTCTCATGCCTAATCCCAGGCACATTTTACTATTCAGCACTACCGCATATCCAAATAACATGTTTCTAAGGAATTTCTTGAGAGAGGTTTACCAATTTTCTTCAAAAGAAATAAAAAGATTGGCATTCCTGGCTTGTGTGTTACTTTTGCAAACAGAAGTTGATCTTTCTGTCTATACAGGTGTGTGAATTTTTTTTTTTTTTTTTTTTTTTTTTTTTTATTTCAAGGCTGTAATTCTGCAAGATGTTCCAGCCTTGATAAGTCTATGTGACTCCAGTTCTGGCAAAAAGTCTAGGCTTTGTTCTCCCTCTTAAGGTGCTCCCTGGACAGGATCAATTGTGGATGTTCTGGTTCGGCCATCAGCTTACAAGTTCCTGCCACCCCTGCTAGCCCCATAGGAAAAATAGGTGGTTAGAAATTTCTATCAGAAAAGTGTTCCTTGACATTTACAGATATAAAAAAGTAGAAGTTTGGGAAAGAGGGACAACAACAAAATGAAAAGGTAAAGCAAAAAGGAAGCCACATGTATAAACTTAATACTTAACAATTTTCATCACGCTTTCAGATTTGGAAATAAGAGTCACACCTGCATTCCAGGGAGTCTCTGCTTTACTGAGACAGATTTGGCTGCTGTTGAAGTTTGTTAGAAGAGGTTTCTAACTATTACTGAGCTTTGTTTGGTATTTTAACACAGTGCCTTCTAACTTCTCAGCTTGAGTTGGGTTGTTTGAATCATAAATGTGCCAACTATTTGCATCAACGTTGGATAATATTAGTGTTTTTTAACCCAACTATGCACTGTGCTTCTTAAATCCCTGTCCTATTTACTGATTCCAAATGCAGTTAAGGAGTAGCATCTGGTTCCCAGAGTCAGATTATTTAACACCCACTATCAGGGTGGATAGAGCAGCAAACAGGGTCTGCTTTAAGCCTTTGTAATGCTTGCTCATTCTCTTTCCCTTTTATTCCTACCTCCATCACTTAGTGGTTTTGTAAAATATTAAATTAGGTTAAATAAATGAGGCAAAACAGAGGTTTCAAGATGAAAATCTAGGTGTGGAGAAGATACTTCTATAAAAAGTCTCCTTTCCTTTGAAATTAACATGTAATAATTATTTTAACCAATATATATGGAGTGCCCTTACATGTCAGATTCTCTTCTTATCATTTCAGATACAAGGGTGGTATAATGCATTCTCTATCCTCAAGGAGTTTCTAGACTAGTGAGAGTGATAACTAAGGAAGAAGCAAGACATCAGTGTCAAACATGGTGTGAGGGGAGCAGGTAGGGACTGAACCTAAGTTCTACTGAAGTATCAGTAGGAAGGCAAACTGATTCCATTATTTACAAACTAGATGGCCTTTATCAGGCTATATGCCTCTCTGAGCTTGACTCCTTCCTCACTTGTAACTTTGTAAAATATGTCCTGTAGCTCCAAGATCCCAGGAATATCAGATGTAAGCATTCACTGAATCTACCTTTCATATATGGATGATTCAGTGTTTTGCCTGGGCATAAAGTTAGCATGCCTTAGTGAGAGACGGGTCCTTGATTGAAATTCTACAGGCACCATATGTAAACCAAGTTCAGCCTCCACTCTCAGCTTCCTGAACCGGGTTACCTGTACTCACTGACCTCTCCCCAGCCAGAGCCCAGCTCAACACTGCAGTGGTGCCCCATCATTGCCGCATTCGCCTCTGTGTTCAATCAATAGTTTATGACATGTACAAGGGAAAGCTGTAAATTTAATTTTGTCCCCTGCAGTGCTATTTCTATCTTGTTTGCTGGCAACATAATGAATGTGTTTGCCCTCCAGACCCCCCGCCCAGTGCAGCAATTGGAGGATAAAGAAAGAGAAAACAGCAGAGCACAATTAGGTAGGTGGATTAAAGCTGGATTAATCAGGAGCGCTGTTAAAGATAGACAGATGTATTTTGTATGTACATATATATTTTTCAGAAATCCACCCAAGAGGAGATGACAATTAAGGAAAATTGGGGCTTTATCTATGCCTAGCAAATTAAAAGTTGTCCTGTTAGGTTGCTTTTAATCATGAGGGAAATGGGACTGGAGCAGGCTGGCCTTCCTGGGATGGCTCTACTCCACCACGTGTCTCATGGACTGGCATTCCCCTCATATGCTAAGTTCCTCTTCACTATGAGCAGCTTTGCTAATCCCTGGAAAGTCTCTCCTGGCCCTGAGAGTGACTGGCTTCTTCTCATTCTTGAGTTCTCGGCTCAAGCCCTATCCCTGGACCCCCAATTGCTCTAGCTCTGTTGCATCATCTCTAGAGCCCTCATCATCCTCTCAAAACATCCTTTGAATGTGTGTTTATAGATATATGTGTACATGCATGTACATATATTTCCTTATTTTTGTTTTTCACAAAAATTTGGCGAACGCACGGGAATTTTCTATTTTATTCTCTTTTCAGCCCTAGTAACTGTCATAGTACCTATCATATACCATTGCTCAATGACATGTTGAATTAACAAGTGAATGATATATTGAGGGAGAAGAAAATACTCGGGGGGAGGGAATAAAACCTTTTAGCTGCCTTCTACCATTGGGTATCCCATTTTATATGGTCATATCTGCCCTTTACACAGAACTTGCCATGAGCCAGGCAGTGCTCTAAGTGCTTGCATACTGACCCTTATGAAAAACTTAGGTGGTAGGAACTATTAGTATTTCTATTTTTAGTTGAGAAAACCAAGTCACAGAGACATTCAGTGACTTGTCCATGTTCTAAGTGCAAAATTAATATTTGTACCCAGGCAGTCTAGATTCAGAGTCTATGCTCTTGGGAACTATGCTGTAACAGCTCTCAACCTACAGTATTGTGCTAAGCAATTACATTCACTCAGCACAAATAAAACAACACGTTGCTGTGTGTTGACTGTGTATATGTGTATGTATGTATGTACGTATGTATGTATGCATTTTGTTGTAATTTCATTGGACCAGAAGCTCCAAGAACACATAATCATTGCAACCAGAAAAAAAAAAGTCTACTATAAACATATAGCATACATCTACGACGTCTGGTGATCTGAAATCACATCATTGAACCTATTCAACTCAAATGTATGCAATTTATACAGTTACATTGCACCTAAGTGAAGATATATTTCTTCCTAACACAATTTAGGCTGAGAGGTTATTATACAAATTCACATTTTAAAAAAAGAAGAAAGAAAACTGTGTATGAAAATAAATTTAAATGAGAAAGGATCAAGGATCTTATGAAGAGTGTAATAGCTTTTCCACCTTGTCGGCAAGTCTCCCAATATGTCCGTCCATCTATCTACTCATCTATGTGTCCATCTGTCCCTTCTTGTACCCATCCATTGAATGCCTCTGTGGTCCCATATAAGTGATAAAAGCTCATATAAGTGATAAAGCAGGAGATTTAAGCAGTGACCAAGGCAGACTGCCCCTGTCCTGCAAAGATGCATTCTGGCGTATACTGTTCTCAACACACCCTGGCCTTTATCTGAACATGTAGTTTTAATGCAGAGCCAATATGTACGAGAGTAAGCTATAGAGAGGCAACTGTAGTTGTACGTTAATGTAAAGACCAAAGGAGAAACAGGAACAGAGGCACAGCCATGAGGATGAGGAGCACAGGGCTATGGGTGAGGGAGCAGTGAGAGGGAAAGAGTGAGTGGGAAGTTAGGTGATGAAAGTAAGGAGTGGGTGGAAGGGTCGAATCCAGGAAGGAATGACAACTTAGTCCCAGCAGTCCAGTCTACATTCCCAGAATAAATACAACTATTCATCCTCAAGTACCTTTACAAAGCATTTTAAGATATATTGTTGGAAATAAACCAAATTGTTCACATTGCTCTTTTTTTCTAAGTAATACAGAGAGGACTCCTCCATCATTTTGTTTGTTCTGGGGAAGACATCTTGAGAGCTTTTCTGTTTTTACCGACCCATGGTTCTGTCAGGTGTAAAAGCTGATGCCAGGAAGGGAGGGGATGGGGTTTCTTCTCTCTGTGCCTTGGTGGGAGGCAGCACTGTGGCTGCATTTCCTGAGAATCAAAGAACCTTCATTTACATATGAAACAACATCATCATCTCATTGTCAGCTATGTTCCAATCAATCCACCCCCTCTCCATGACTGCCAAGTTGTCCTTTGATAGAAACTTATCCCAGAGATAAGATGTAAAATTTTAATGAGATTATTTTGATGCTTACAACCTCTAAGAATGTCCCCCAAAAGTCTGGTGGAGGAAGGCATTTCCTTCTACTTTTTCTCTGTACAAATCTGATCCCTGAGCACTTAACTTACTGAGTGGCACACAGATTGACTAGAAGACCCCTGGCTTTGCATATGTTCTTCCCCCTTGGTGCATGTCCACAAGGTACAGGATGGCTTCAGTGACCTTGACATCTTCCTAGCCATGCCTAAAATTCCATTAGTGATTAACACTTAGGGAGAAATCAAGGAGTCATCATGGATTAGACATGTATGGGTACAGTTTCTTAACTACCGAAAAGCACACTATGATTAATTACATTTTTCTAAACACTAAATCTATCTTTGCTGTCTTACAGATATTCTTTTTTTAAAAAATGGTGTGCCTCTGTATTCCTGGAAATTGGGAGGCTGACAGGAGGATCTCAGATTCAAGGCTAGTCTCAGCATTTAGTGAGAACCTCAACAGCTTAGTAACACTCTGTTTCTATATATATATATATGAGCTAAGGGTGTATGTCAGAGGTAGAGTGACCCTGAATTCAATTCTCAATACAAAAAAAACAAAACAAAACAAAACAAAAAAACAGAAAGAAACTTATTTTGAAAGGCACAGAGATATTAGCCTTTAAACTAATTTGTAGATCAAATAGCTTTATTCTCTACACTTAGGTTTTGAGATAAGGAATGAGAAAAAAAAGAAAAGGCAAGAAACATGAAAACTTAAAATTGTTTTTTCTCTAAGCTGTCTCTAGTGACTCTAGCAATGGAACAGTTATTCTTAAAGACCTGTTTTATTTTACACGTTATATCCTGATCAGAAAACAAAATGAGAAGGATGGGCCTGGGCAAGGGCTGCACACACAGCTAAGGACTTTGTAGTAGGTTACGTCCCAGAGTCCTTTCCTGAGCGATTGCCCAGTCACTGACCTAACCAACTCCATTTGTCCTGCTCTCACTCCATTTGCCTTTCTTTTGTTCTTCTGAGCCCTTACCTTGGGTTCTAGTAACTACAGGCCTAGTTATTAAACATCCTTATGACAAGGGACTGAAAGTACCCCCAAGCAATGTTGAACCTGATGCTCATAGACCAGATCACCTTGTGATGAGTTTACCCCCTAATTGCAAGCAATTACCCCGTGACAAAGCAAAGCTGCCCCCTAAACAGGAACAATACTCTCCAGATGGGAACAGAATTGACCCCTCAAGCAAGGAAGATCTTCCCAGAGCAAGCATCACAGAACTAGTCCTGAGATAATGATCAGACTATATCTGACCAGTATGGCTTTCTACCAGTTAGACACATTCCTCAGACATACAAGCCCCAACCCTTGCTTCTGTTCCCCTTGTCTATAAAACCACAAAATACCTGTGAATCCCTTGAAAACAGACCTTTGGTCACTGTACTCCAATATCTGTTCTTCCTGGTGTGACTGTGCTGATCAAAAGCTCCTTTCCTGCCCTCCAACCCTGCTCATCTCTTTGGTTGGCATATAGGCACAGGTGGCCATGCCTGGCTGGGGGAACCACTGAGGTTAGGGTATCAGCCCAAGGACTCCAATAACATTCCCTTCTATTCGCAGTCTTTTCCCTCCCTGCCTCTTTGCATCCCTGCATCCCTGATATATGAAGGATGCACCTTGAATAGCACAGCCCTTATGAGCTTGCCCAGGAAGCTGGGAGGCTAGCAATGCCAACAGAACAAGCCCCCTTCCTCCCAGAGAAAGCCATTGCTGCTTACAAGGAAGGCCCTCCAAAAATTAAATGCAGTTTTATAGCCTTCTTCTTCTTCTTCATTTTAAAAACATATTCCCCAAAGACAACTCTATTTCTTTAAACCTACTCCATTCTCTGTAGGGCCAGAAGAATCACTGGAGTTTTCAACAGAAAAGATTTTAAAAATCTAATTTATTTTTCTCCCCACTCAAGCTATTGATTACTGACAGTGGGTCTTGTGAAACTAGACTCATCCATTTTTAATGCCTACCATTCAGTACACTGTTAAAACAAATGGGTGTGGGTGTGAGTAAAGCTGGTGCCTCTTGTAACAGGCTATAAACACCAAGGGCAGATGCTGATGATTTCTTAACAAAACCCATAGCTTGTGATAATTAATGGGATGAAAGCTCATCCATGAGAAATCACAATCACATAGACACATAGCCAGCTCTCTGGCTGGTTGGCTGGTATGTATGTGTGTGTGTGTGTGTGTGTGTGTGTGTGTGTGTGTGTGTGTGTGTGTGTTTATGTGTTACTAGGGATTGAACCCAGGGGCATTCTGCCTTCAAGCTACACCCCCCAGACCAATTTTTATTTTTATTTTGAAACAGGGTCTTGTTAGGTTGATGAGAGTCTCATTACTTGCTTGAGGCTTTCCTCAAACTTGTGACCCTCCTGTCTTAGCCTCCCAAGTACTGGGATTACAGGCGTACACCACCACACCCGGCTTCTGGATAATCTTTAATCCACTTTTTTGTACTTATGTGTTTGAACCACAGTATTTAAATTTTGGAGACTCTAAAAACTTTCAAGTTCCTCTTCAAAACTGTGATACAAGAGCCGGGCGTGGTGGCACACACTTGTAATACCAGCATTTGGGAGGCTGAGACCGGAGGATCCAGGATCGAGACCAGCCTCAGCTACCTAGTGAGGCACTCCACAACTTAGTGAGACCCGGTTTCAAAAAATGAAGAATAAAAAATAGGGCTGGGGGTATAGCTCGGAGGTAGAATGCCCCTGAGTTCAATCCCTAGTGCTGCAAAACAAAACAAAAAAACTGTGATATGATAAAAAACAATCATAGAATTGCCATAACTGAATAAAATTCACCTTGGATATTCTTACAATCTGAATAAGCAAGAAAAAAGGAACAGAAAAGTCAAATGTTAGCTATCTTTTGCCTTGTTTTGGGTTAATCAGAATCTATTAACTGGAGACAGGGTCACCTTTGATGGAATAGTGTGGAAGAATAGAAATCTTATAACAAAATTGTGTCCTATTGAGTAAGCAAGTAAATCTGATTTTGATACTCAAAATATTATTACTCTTACTATTGCTATTAGTTTAATAATGCCCTCCCATTGCATTTCTCCTCAAATAAAAATAAATTTACTAAATAGTATATAAGCCCAACCTCATGGTTTTATTTTTATCTATTATTTGACCTGGGAGCACATTTTTGTCAAGAAGTATTTTTACAATGGCACAACTTGCCAGGCATGGTGACACATGTCTATAATCTCCGTACTTGGGAGGCCAAGACAGGAGTATCACAGGTTCAAGACCAGCCTCAACAACTCATACCCTAGTTCAAAACAAAAAACAATAAAAAGAGCTGAGGTATAGTGCAGAGGTAGAATGTCACTGGATTCAAACCCTGGTATCCCCCAAAGAAAACAAATGGCAAAATTTCTTTGTTTCCCACAATGCCAATAAAATGAGACTTTCATTTTATCCCAGAGTCATCTTTGAGCCCAAAGAAACCAGAACCTATAGGCTATTTGTCCCCTGAGAAACCCTGATCCATGGGCACCTAGCAAGGAAAGATTCCAACAAACGGGAACTATGAGCGATGGAAATTTGTGGAACAGGTGGAGAAGAGAGAATCTGGAATTCATAACAGTACTTAGTTCATTATTGTCCCTGAAAAAAATGGATGATGGGTACAGGGAAGAGTGAGTGGGGATGCATTGAAAACTTTCCTTTATATACAATAAAATTAATTCTTTTAGTGCACAGTTCTATTCATTTTTGACAAATAATCATATAACAACCAATACAATAAAGACATAATTATTTATAACACCCTTTTCCCAATCTATTTAATAAATATCAGTTGAACTGCTATATCATGTCAGGTATTAGACAAGTGTCTAGGTTCAGGCTGGTGGCTAGAAAACAAATGCTCTCTGACCATGTAGGATTTACAGACATTTATTTACGTGTTCACAGTCTTCATAATTTGACACAAAAGGCTTAAAATAACACCAATAAAAATTGGTAAGAAGTAAAACTGATATTTAACAATTTTATTATTTTGTCTTCCCTTTAAAATTATATTTTCTAGTTGAAAGTTCTTAGGTTCCTTTAAACAAATCATACATATCTCTAGCTTCTGCCAGAAATAAGAATAGCCATAGAAACTGAATACAAATACAAGATACACACAATCACACACACACACACACATATTGCTGAATACAAATGAAAGATATATATATATATATATATATATATATATATATATATATATATATTTCTTTAGCTTGTGCTAAAAAATAGAAAATATAGTAAGGATAAAAGAAACTTCAAACCTAGGCTTAAGAGCATTTGAAAACTCCCAAGGAAGATGGTAGCAATATTGTTAAGAGGATCTGGAATAGAAATGTAAGCACCTTGTTGCTCTCAATTATTCTCTCAAGAAGGCTTGCTTCCAGAATCATTAGCACTATTGATGTTGTGTGTCATGATTCAGGCTTTGCTCAATAACCTGAGAGTGAGGATCAGTTTGCTTATATTGGCATTGCTGACTGAAGTGCTTCATCCTCCTCTTCATGACAGGAAACAAAAAAATAATCTCTGAATCTCCAGTGACTACTGGAAAACAGGGAGAGAAATGACTGGAAGGAGGGTGAAGAGCTCCACCTTCTTAAAAAAGACACAAAGAGGCACACAAGTTGCACAGAGGGCTGTCCAGTAACTTCTCACAGTCCTGAGATCCACTTATTTCAACATGTATGAGTTTTATGTTGTCTAAAATCAGGTGAGCATTCTTCTTTCTATAATTAAAGTTTATTCAGGTTATGAGTATTTCATTCATCACTGTGGTCCTGGCACAAATCTGGCATTCAATAAATAGCCAATGAATAAATAAATACAATAGAAGGATTCAAGTTAGCTGTTCTGGACACAAGTATGGGACTCTTGTAATAGCAGCAACCTCTATTTGGGGAAATCCAACTACATTTCCTGTAATTGTTTTCCTCAAAACTCAGTCCAACAGATCATGATGTATGCTCTAGTCTTTTCAGTCCATCAATTAAATGATGGGATACTGATCAACTTGCACATAACCAGAATATGTTAGCAAAACTTTAATAGTAACTCCAGGATTTACAGGTCAGTGCCAAATGACCACTAATAATCCAGAAGTTTAAAGATGTATAAACAGCTTTATTTCCACTGTCTTTATAGAACTACTTAAACTTAATAGCAGAAAATGCAAGCTGGAACGGAAAGATAGGTACACACTTGATTTCTATGATGTGTATGTTTTGGGAATCAAATACATTGAAACACCAGAAATTTTAATCATTGGTTTACAGAATAACTTCAGAGGCAATTTTTTTTTACACTGAGTTTTATTTTTATTTATTTATTTATTTTTTTTGCGGTACTGGGGACCGAGCTACTCTGAGCTCACCCCCAGCCCTATTTTTTATTCTTTATTTTGAAACTGGGTCTCACTAAGTTGCAGAGTGCCTCACTAGGTAGCTGGGGCTGGCCACAAACCCAGATCCTCCAGTCTCAGCCTCCCAAATGCTGGGATTACCAGCGTGCACCACCACGTCTGGCTTTATTTTTTTCTATTTTTTATTGGTGCATTGTAACCATACATCTTAATGAGGTACAACCTGGTAGAGGGATACTTGCACACAGCACTCATTTAACCCTTCCCCAATTCCAAATCCATTTCCTCCCTACTCCCACCTTCAAAGTCAATCACTAAACTCAACATGAGGCAAATGTTTTAACTAAATGTTAAAATAAAGTTTGTTTTGCAGATGATATGTCTGGCATGTTAGATCAAATAAAAAGAGAGAGAAGCACTTTCTTTTCCTTTACACTTGGGGAAGCAATCTCTAGTTTCCTTTGCCTTCTTCCTCTCCTATCTCTCCTTGTTCTGAAGATGCATTTCACATAGTTACATTGTTATTGGACAATCTATTTCCTTCCCCTTTTGAAAAAGTATCCAGCATTTTGATTAAACACTTTTTGGTCCTCACATTCCTATACTTTTCAACTCTGACAGTTTAATTTCCAGACTCAGAACTTTTCCAAATCAGAAAATGCCAGATTTGTGTATTGTCACAGGTAAAAAATCAAAGTAGTCTCATTTATTACCAAAGGCTGTTTAGCTGCCTTTGGACATTTTTAATATTATGAGTCAAAATGTTATTTCTTACAGCTTATGGCTGCAGTATAAACTGTTACAATTAGTTCTTATAAGCATCTCAAAATACCATAACAACCAACACTCTGATGACTACTGATAATGACAACTTGCAGGTATATGGTGTCTTTTGTTTGAGCTGAGCCTAAATATTTTACAGGCCACATTCTTGGGTATCACTTCACCCATCTGTGAGATGTAGCCACCCTAGGGTAAAAAGTAATAGTTGTTTAACAGAGCACTAGCCTACAAAACACCCCAGTAAGATGATTCTTCTCTCTTCAAATCTCAAAAGGGATACTATAGTTATAGTAATCCTAACTACTGTGCCTTTTATTGTGTTCATTATTTTGTCCCACTCATGGATCAAAGGCATTATTCAGTAAAGAAAACATGAGAACTTTACTAAAAAGTACCAAAAACTATAAAACTACTGGCCATCAAATTCAGTCACATGTCATATCTGTGCATTTTCCTTCACTTCTACAACCATCATAATGAAAAAGATACTATATCATAAGGAGATTTTTGTGACCATATTTTTGATAACTTTCTTATTTCTGTGCTTTTGCTCTACATAGAGCTAAGACAATCTTCAAGTAGTATTCACTCAATCCACCTTGTGTACAGTGGCACCCTCCTGTCTATCACATCATATCAAGCTCTGTTAATTTCCCTTCAAAGTCATCGATGACCTTGCCCATCCATTACTCTCTTTTCCATCGTAGTCTTTGAACTTGACTGTGTGTGTTATCTTTTGTTTCAATCTACTTTCTATCACCTACTGCATGTTCTCTCTCTCTCTCTCTCTCTGTCTCTCTCTCTCTCTGTCTCTCTGTCTCTCTCTCTCTCTCTCTGTCTCTCTCTCCCACCCTTCTTTCTTTTTTTTAAACATTAACCATTTTATTTTATTTATTGTTTTTAATTTTTCAGCATGGATATTTATACATTTCTTGAGCACAACAGGGTTACATAGACATTTATGACATATCAATCATTGTCAGAACACAAATAGCACCACTTCTTCGTTTTACACATATAGCCCACATTCTTAACATAGCCTGGTAAAGCAAACTTTATAGAGTCATAAAACCATAATCCTTTAGGGTCATATATTTACTTTCTGAGAAGTGGGAGAGTCTTTCATCTACACATCCTAGGAGCAATCTCCAGACTTCGAGACGCCAGTGTAGCCATAGCAGAAGAGTCAGTATAATTACTCATATATGCAGAAAGCAACTGCCAGGGGGGAAAGGGCCCAACTGGGCTCCCCCAACTCCCCCGTTTTTATTTTAAAATGCATGAAGGACTGTGCCTGTCTGAGGTCGTTTCCTACCAGGTACTTAATCTTACCCGTCATGGGGTCTCCATGAGTCATCCAACGAGCCCTGTCTTAGGTTGATATTGCCCTGAGAAAATCGAACCCATTGTTGACTACCAGGCCCTGTGCAAGACAGTGCTTGCATTTTTATTCCATGTAAATCTGCTCGTATACTAACATAGGCATTGATCACAAGGCATACAACAAGTGGTAGAATGCATAAGCCTAGAATGATTATTGCTGCTAATCCGATAACTCCTCCCAGCACGGCGGTAAACAAGGGCCAGGTAGGCACCCAGGATTGAAGCTGATCTACAAATGTCTTAGCTGTTTCTGCCACTTTAATAGAGATGGGTTCCCAATTATGTAGATCAAAAATCTCCTGGTGTAACTTTAAAAAATCCTTTTTTTCCGTCTTTCCCTTATTTGGTGCATTGTAATTACACATCTTTGTTAGGTACAAGCTAGTATAGGTAAAGATGGGGGGAGGGGGGCACCCTAATGCACATGATGTACTTTCATGAATATATCAAAGTCAATCACTAAACTGACCTTGAGAAGGAAGGAGGAGGAGGGAGCGGGGTGGGAATTGGGGAAGGGTTAAATGAAAAATGTGGTCATGGAGGTCTTTATGCCACCCTTTTTCTGCACTGGTTTATGCCAACCTCTCTTCTGTCTGCATTCTCAAATGTTCCCCACCATCATTCAAAGGATACGTCTAAATTCCAAGAATTCTTCACTAGTAAATACATGCTTCCCTAGAACTGCCATTTACCCTGTGTGGTCAGTCTTTCCTCACTCTAGTCCTGAGACAAGTGAGATTACTGTTCTCTAGTTATTTCTTAGGTTTCCTCATTTAGGCTATTTTCTGCAAGGCCAAGTACATGCCTGCTTACTTCTTTGACTTTACAAAACCATCCAGAGCAGTGCTGGGAAGCCAGGAAGTACTCAGTAACTATTGATAAAATGACTGCATGAGAGTGCATGCCCAAGGAAAATGAAGGGAAAATAGACCTATAGCAGCATATATGCACACCTACATAGAACCCCCCATCTAACACACACAAACACACACACACACACACACACACACACACACACACACAATTAGGAACATTCTCTGAATGCTTCTGACAAAAATAAAGAATGGGTCAAAGTCAGTGTTATATTGGTTCAATCAGACAATGTAGGCATTTCTGTGCTAAGAAACAGAGCCAGGGTTCCTGATATTTTCCAGTACAATGCAGAGAACATGGTGCCAATGGTTATAATAAACCCAATAAAAATGTACATTGAAGGATGTGAAAACCTAATTCCCAAAGGCAAACCTATTTTTCTGTTTATAAAATTGTACCCTTGTGCAATAGCACAGCATCATAAAAATTAAGAGGTCACCCAATTCAACTCATTACTTGATGTGTATATTCCTGATACATGATCCTTTGTAAGAATAGTCCTCCATCTTGAGAGAGCTTGGCATGAGGTTCAAAAAATACACCTGCTATAGTTCAATCATTAACCTTACCAGTAGAGGCAGAAATATAATAACTGGCAATTTCAGACATTTTATTGAGTACCCTATATGTGCAAAGAATTGCACTAGAAGCATTAGGGACTGGAACAACCCAAAGATGGATAAGAAAGAAACTCTGCCCTCAAAAATAGAGGTATGAAGGTACTAATCTATAAGAAAAAAAAAATCCCAAAGAGAAAAATGAAAGGGAAGTGCTCAATATAATATTATATAGAAGTAAACATCCATGTATCCATGTTCAAAACTGGAATACAATGCATCATTAACAAATACTGTTGCATATTGAAGAACAATTAGTACTACAATTTCATTATTTTGCCCAACTCCAGCCACTGCCATGATTTTATTTGTCAAAATAATGAAAAGATGAGCCAAAAAACTAAATAAGCAAACAACTAACCAATTGACCAAGCCACAAAAGTTTTCTGGAGATTTCAGACATGATGGTTATCAAAAAATAATCACCACTAGATAATGAACTATATGATGTTGGAAACCTTATCTAACTTTTGTTTGCTTTTTAACTAGCTGTTGTAACTAGCAACATATTTAATATCTGACACATAGAGGAAATAAGTAGATACAAGAAAATTAAGGGGAAAGTGAGTATGAGAATAATACAAATAAGAACAAAGAATAATAACATTGTTTGTCCATAAATCACTTTCAGATAATATGGGCACTAAGTAAAAAGAAAAATGAGTGTTAAAAATCTCCCAGTAGCCCATGGATGGTTTAAGGTTAGTATCATGTTTCCAAAAGTAAAATTTTTCTTAAGTAAAACCCAGTCACATGAAATAGATAAAAGCAAGTATGGTGAAAGTTGTGGCTTTTCTCATAGGAAACATTTTGAGATGTCACATGGAAGCTCACAGTCCTTAGGACACAGTTTAAAAACATTGTCCT
>PVLC010013457.1:6052-41787 GCA_004027655.1 Graphiurus murinus | reverse complement strand
AAAAAAAAAAAAAAAAAAAAAAAAAAAGGTCAAATGAAGTAAATGCACTTCACAAAAGAAAAGAACATTGCCTATAACCATATGAAAAAAATGTTCAACATCATTAGCAGTCAGAGAGCTACAAATCAAAACCATTCTGAGATTTTATCTGACCCCAATTAGGATGACAATCATTAAACACACAAATAATAAATGCTGATGAGGATGTGGAGAAGTAACAACTCTGATACACTCTTGAGAGGATTGAAAATTAGTGTAAACACTTTGGAAGACATTGGGGAGGATTCTCAGAAGATTGGGAATGAACCTATGATATGACCCAGCTGTAACACTTTTGGGTATCTAACCAAAATAAGTGAAACCATACTATCATAATAACGCATATGTATCTATGTTTATAGCTGAACAATTCATATTACCAAACTATGGAACCAGTGGAGATGCCCACCAATAGATGAATGAATAACACAATTATGGGATACATACACAATGGGATTCTACTCAGCCATAAAGAAGAACAAAATTATGTCCTTTGCACAAAAATGGACAGAATTGGATAATACTTTGCTATGTGAGATTAGTCAGTCACAAAAAATGTAATAGTCTGACGCTGTCCTAATATACAGAAGCTAGGGAGAAATTGGGACACAGGAGGGACTCCAGACAAAGGAGTAGAAAACTTAGTGGGGTGAAGGAGGGGACCTAACTGAGGGAGATGGGAGGGGGGAGGAAGATGTGAAGAGGGAAACTCCTCAATGGACATGATGTACACATACAAACTTATCAAAGCTAATCACTGTGCTGAGCATGGGAAGCTAGGGAGGGAGTGGGAATGGTGTGGGAACTGGTAGAGAGCTCAAAAAATTCTGTGTGTGTGTATGCTTCTATCCTGAAGTTCATCAAGATGTCTGATTACAATGCACCAATAAAACATAATTAAAAATTTGTATCAGAGTATTTAATTGATCTTATTAATGCTATAGAAACCTTTCATTTATATATGAAATTGTATACACTTAATGGTTATATTAACAAACATGAATGTTAACCAAGTAGGCTGATCTTATTCTTAAAAGCAGATTTCTGCCTAATTCTGATTTAATTAAAAATTTATGGCATTACAAATATAATTTATTAATAAACATTTATTCATTTTCATAATATACATATTAATCTATTTTACAATGTAAAAAATGAGGCAAAAACTTACTTGGCTTCCTGCAGGTACAGCAATTTGGATGTGATTGACATGAATTCAGAAGAAAATGGCACATCACTACTTTAGAGAAGCTGGATGTGGTAACACATGCCTATAATCCCAGTACTTGAGAGGCTGAGACAGGAGTATCATGGGTTCGAAGCCAGCCTTAGCAACTTAGTGAGGTTCTCAAGAATGTAATGAGACCTTTTTTCTAAATACATATAAAATAGAGCTGGGAGTGAAGCTCAGAGATAGATCACCCCTGAGTTCAAACACTAGCACCTCAAAATTTAACTAAATAACAAACTAACTAACTAAATAAATAAATAAATAATTTTGGAGTGGTATCCTGGAGTCAGATCACATGGAGCCCTGCAGACCAAGGAATATATTTGGATTTTCATTCTAAGTTTAAAAGGAACCAATGAAATATTTAGTGTATGGAGTAGCACATTCTGAATTGCTTTTAAAATAAATGAATAAATAAATAGGTAGAAAACAATTCTACTTGTCTTGTAGGTGTGTGTGGTTTAAACTAAAGTGCTTATAGTGAATTTATATGGAAATCATCATGTTTTGAAAAATTTTGAAAGTAGACTTGACACTATTACTGAAGAATAACATTACATATGAGAGAGAGTGAAAAAGTATCCTAAGGAATTTGAAGTAAGCAATGATTATGTCATTTTCTAGAACACAGAAGGAGCACATTTGAAGACTGGGTGAGATTATTTTTAACACATTAATATAAATGTAATTATTGATGGAAATCATGTATTATATTCAGGAAAGCAACAACCAAATGTTGTATATTTAGATAACATCCATGTGTACAGATTCTACTTAAGGCTATGAATCTCAGCTTGATTAGATCAGCTTGGGAATGAGTATAGTTAGATATAAAATCTGAGGACTGATCCTTGGATACGAGATTAACAAATGGAGAAAAGAAACCTGTTAATGAAAATCCTGCAATAGAAAGTATGTATCCTGGAAAATTAACTAAGAAAATGTTGTAAAAATCTTGAAAATATTGGAGAGTCTTGCCTGATGAACTTTGACCCTTAACAGAAGCAGATCTAGACTGTTTTCAGGTCCAAACCAAGTTGGGAACTAGACGTGGGTCAAATCTTTAAACCAACTTCCAATAAAACCAGTGAA
The DNA here is from genome assembly GCA_004027655.1 of Graphiurus murinus. Taxonomy (NCBI): domain Eukaryota; kingdom Metazoa; phylum Chordata; class Mammalia; order Rodentia; family Gliridae; genus Graphiurus; species Graphiurus murinus. The sequence goes on along the minus strand of PVLC010013457.1, from coordinate 39,425 downwards.
AAAAAGTGGTCAATATGAGAGGAAATTAATGCTGTTGCTAGGGGCCTTAGACATTTGGAGTTAGATGTTCTCCATACAAATGACACCTGCAGAGTCTGGTTAGTGCTTCCTGTCTATCTGCCTTATCCATGTGAAAATTGTTACTTGCTCTTACAAATGTCACCCTTGCCTCCTTTTGTGGTGATTATTTATTGACTTCTGGCCTTTATAACAAGTTTAATGTCCTTGATGTTTTGTTGTTGTTGCTGTTGTTTAAGTCAAAGAGAGATTCTAAAGTTTACTATACTGCTAACAAGTAATTATTTAATCTTGTAACCTCCCTTCTAATATAGTTCGTGTAACACCTGCGTCAGAATCATAGGTCAAAATTATGATAAAAAAATGCCAAATCCTAGATTTCACCAGTGTTTTTTGGAAGATTGATTAGAAATATGCATGTTCACACATTTCCCAGGCAATTGTGATATGTGGGAGAGTATGAAAACCATTCTATACGGCTCCTCTTCAGGGGTCTGTTCCTCAGTCATGTTTGAAGCAGTTTCCTTAAATAACTCCTCATTTACACTGATAAACCTGGGAAAACCAGGAGGAAGACTTTGAGACACACTTTAGGTTTTCAGGTTATTGTGTAGATGCCGAGCAATGATGGGGAAATGAATCTTCCTATTTCATTTGCTCTATGAATGAAATATGCATCTCTTATGTCCACTTTTTCTGAAGCTGGAATGTAGGAATAAAGGGATAATTATACCTCAGACATAGAGCCCCTCATCAGCTTTAGCATTATGAATTAATTAAGAGAAATTCAATATTAGCAGTAAGTGTCTATTCAAACTTTTATGCTTCCCCTTCCTAGGAACAAAGATTTCTGAACCAGTCCCTTACAAGGAGTAAAACCAGTCTCATTCACTCATGGGCTACTACATTTAAACTACTTTGAATCCCTTTGGTGTCAAGGTTTTCATGAATACATGGGGTTTGTGGACAACAACAATGGCATTATCATTTCTAAGAGAGAAAAGATGAGAGATATAATTAAGCATTAGATTTGAGAATGTGGAAGTAATTATTAACCTTTGTAAGAACACTTTTGTCAACTGTTGTGGATTAAACTATGATAAAAGTCACTTCAAGAGAGAATGGAAGGTGAAGGAGTAGAAAAAAGACTAGCATTGACAACTATGAAGGAGAAAGTAAATAACTGCAGTAGCTGGAGAGTATGTGGATCAAGCAAAGGAATAAAAAAAAAAGAAAATCTTTTATACTGACGTGAATAATCCAGCAGGGGCGAAAAGTAGATAATTTATGAGAAAAGAGTGATAATTACAGTAATAAATCACTAAAATTGAAAAACTGATGTCATCTAATATACACATGAAAGGATCAGTCTTTGGATGATTAATAGGTCATCTGTTGAAACAGGGAGAAAGACAGACTGCTTGGTAAAAGATGTGTGATAAGGACATGAGGGAATCCTCTTTGCACTGATTGGGTTTTTTTCAGTGACATATAGAATAACAACAGACCAAAATGAACCATTTGCAAGAGTGAAGTGGTTTGAAGAGAGGAAAGACTGTAAAATAATGATCTTGCAGAGCAGGATGATCATAGAGCAATATCTCATTGGGTGCTGGATATAGCTTGGATTAGTTTTAATATAGTACCTATTAGTATATTTTCCCTCCATTTCACTTGACTGTGAAGAGAAGTCAGGGAAAAAATAGACTTGAATTTAAAAATGACTTTTATTTGTTCAGTGAGTAAGTGGGAGAAACATAGAAGTAAGTTAAGCAAGTTTACAAGAAATGATTGCAGTAATGGACCAGAGAACTACTGGGATATAAAAACAGAACTAAGCCAATGAGGGATGTGTTATGAAATGAAACATTAACTGGAGTTTTACAAATCAAATATTACTAGAGGAAAAATATACTATGCTGTTTTCCAAAGAATTTTTCTCAAAGCATTTTGCAAATTCTGTTTATAAGAAATTCTGTTAATTATCAAATATATGTAGATGAATTTATGTACCATTAAAGTTTCCTAAGTGTTTGAGATGCCCAACTATTTTTTTTTTTAAATTTACTTTGTTAGTTCTGGCCTTAGCCAAATTGAGAATGGAGGTATAGAATAGCACTGGTTCATAAAATTGAACCCTCATTGATCAAAAGGTTGTTCTGTTGCATTTGTAGCAAAAAAAGAAGAAGAAAAAGCACATCGTAAGGGTCATTTATAATGCTTAAACCTATTAGAAGAAGTCAGAAAGTAGAGAAGAAAATGTATTATAAGCATATCAGCAAGCTGTTATCCTCAGCTCAAATAATAGCGACCAAAACTAAGAGGAGATCAAAGAATATGCAGGAGTGTTTTCTTATGCGTAAAAAGAAGTCTCCATGGAGTGGCTTGAGCAAAGCAACTATAATATCATCAGTAGCATAAACTATTATGGTTAGTGCATGATTTCTATTTTCAGTGGCATCCTCTGTTTTCAAAATGGCTGTGGGAATTCCGCACATATTTCAACAAGGAAAAAAGAAGAGGGAAAAAGGGAAAATTGTATGTGACATAAGAAAAAGCACTTTTAAAGAGTTTTGATAAAAGCAGCAACCAACAATAACTTCTACTGATCCTCCCTAAGTACACTAGGATGCAAATTCTTTTTTCTTGTGTATTGCCACCCACAACAGACAGTTTTCATTTATCAGAAGGAGGGTAGAAATAAATACTGAACGGCTAACTGCCACCATTTCCATTAAAGTTTCTGGTATGTCAAAAAATTTGCAAAATATTAACAGAATAACGATCCTTTATAATAAAATACTTAGAAATGGTAGACTTAGTTACAAAACAGCAGTTTCAACATTAGTTTTCTATATTATGCCTTGGATTTAGCATTTTTCTGTCTTTGGTATTAGACTGTTTTGTATTTGGCATAATACCTTGAAACACATGCTTTATGCATAAACAGGCATAGCAAACTTGGGATTACTCAATTGTTATATGCCAATAACAAAAGACTAGTTTGGAATGAGTGACACTGGAAAAATACAATGGAAGCAGAACAAGATGCAAGTTAGCCAGCACCTTGATGGAGGCACAAAACTCTAAAACTAGTTAACTTATTTTCCATTTTCTATTCTCTTTTAGCAAAGGTTAAAAAGACCTTTAGAAAATCAGGTTTTTATGTGGCATTTAAAATGTTTATCTGAACAATTTGTCAATTAGTAATAGAAAGAAAATATATCTTTGGTTACCATGATGATCTATGAAAAGACCACAAAATAATGGAAGTTGTGAGTGTTTTTGAAATGCAAAGTTTATTTAAATATCCCAGGGTACAAATCAAATAAGAATTATCAACAGATCTGTTTATTTTCTAACAATACAAAATTAGATTATTGAAATATGAGAGTGCTTCTGTATCCTTCTTAGAAAAAAGATTATGTATAAATCAAAGGAGTTTGACTCTGCCAGTGGAATTCATTTCATGCTTTTTTTTTTTCTTTTTAGATAAAGCAATTTTTTCTTTACTTCTTAAGCATATGACACCGAACGTTTGAAATTTTTAAAAGTCATTGAGTGCTTGTACTGCCCTCTGGGTAGAAAGCTTGTCCATATCCACAATAGCCCCATATGTATGCTGTTACAGCTCTCGCATTCAAATTATTTAAGCTTTCACACATAATACCGAGTGAATAGTTTCTCCTACTCATGTCAAAAACTTCTGAACAAAATTGTTGGTTTTATAGAATGTCTAGTAGAACATTCTTATTTTTTCCTCCCTCAAATTTTAGAAATACAAAACAAAAATAAAAACATGGAGACATCAAACCATTGCCTTTAGTTTACTGACAACACAATTTAGAGAAAATTGTTTAAGCATAAGGCAACAATGAGCTTCTTTCTTGCATCATAATACTGAACTCATCCACCAGATAGCATTGGAATCTCTGTCTAGGTACAGAGCTTTCCCTGCTTATACTTTCTGCATGCCCAAAGGATGAAGGAGAATAAACTTTTCCATACACGGTAAGTTGCAGAAAGCAGAAATTAAGAGACAACCTTCCTCCTTTCTCTCCTCCTCCAGTATGAGTTTATAAAATCTAGGAAAGTGAGAAGTTTCTATGGTTACTATGGCTCAGTGATTCTCTGTGGTTCCTTGACAAGCAGCACTAAAAACTTGCTTTAAATGCTTATTCTCAGGGCCACCCCACACCTATTGAATCAGAGACTCTGAGCATCTGGTAGAGTTAGCAACCCATATTTTTAAAAAGTCTCCCTGGTGATTTTGATGGCAAAGTTTGAGAGCTACCATTCCAACAATTTATTTCCTAGAAAGATGACATGTGGAAATGTGATCCTTTCTCATATTATTCAGCGTTATATCATGTTAATTTTGACTTGAAGATCTATTTTCATTGTGACCTAGGGGAGTGGCTCTCAAACTTTGCCATCAAAATCACCAGGGAGACTTTTTAAAAATATGGGTTGCTAACTCTACCAGAGTTAGCAATATATTAGCGGATTATATTAGCCATAGTTTCAGTCTTCTTCTTGAGGCTCTGGGGAAGACAATATTCATGATTTGCTCCATATCCCATCCAGGGCCAACTCAGCTGTTGTAGACAGCACCTGAAAAGCTCCCTACTGTAAGCAGCCTGTCTCTCTGACATGCTTTCTAAAGATTTTTCAAATGCCTTTGAGCCATCCCTGATATATCAGGATTTAATGGCCCCAGGGACAGCCCTCAACCAATGAGGAACTCAAATCAGAGGGTAGGGAGACTTTTTTGCCCATACTGAGAGCATGCTCATAAATTTAATGAGGGTAGGCTATGGTTTTAATCTGGAATATCCTTCAAAAAAGCTTAAATGCAGCAAGGTTCAGAGGTAGGGCTTTTAGCCAATGATAGAATTGTGAGGGCTGTAACATCATCAATGAACCAGTGAACTGGATAGTAATTATAGGTATGTGGGCTGTGGCTGGAGGAAGTGCACTATGGGAGTGTGGCATTGGGGACTCTCTATCTTGCTCTCTCCTCTTCCTCCTCCTCCTCCTCTTCCTCCTCCTCCTCCTCCTCCTCCTCCTCCTCCTCCTCTTCCTCCTCCTTCTCTTCCTCCTCCATCTCCTTCTCCTCCTCCTCTTTCTTCCTCTATCCTCTCCCCCCTTTCCCCCCACCCAGCTTTCTTCCACCACACCCTTCCACCATAAAGTTTCCGCCTTGGAGCCAGCCAGTCATGGACTGAATCCTCTGAAACTATGAGAGAATAAAAACCTTTCCTCCTCCATTTTTTCTTGTCTGATATTTTGACCACTGACTAACAGAATGTACCCCTCCTTTTCTTTTATTTGTCGTTGTTTTCATTTTATGACTCACTTTATCCCATTGTCCATTTGTGCCTTCCAAAATCAACTAGTTGAGACTAAATTATTTTTTCAGAGCTACTTTTATAGACACTAATACTTAGGAAAGTCCTTATTTCAATATCTATTGTTGTTCTTTTGTAGCTCCTCCTGAGAGCTGCTGCTGGACACTATTTGTTTCTTTCTAGAAAGATGTGAAATATGCTAGAACAGTACAACAATTTTAAGGCCTGAACACTTCCTTTTGTACATTATTTTCCATGCTAAATTGTGGTGTTACCGATAGTGCTCTTGAGGGTTTTTGCAATTAGATTAAATCATGGCATCAAGATATTCCAATTATGTAATAGAAATAATATGGAGCTGCTTAAAAGTTAATATATGAGTGTTCTAGTTATTAAATTTCCAGAGATAACTGAAATTTAAGAGATTTACTTTCTTAAAGCATATTCATATCAATTAATATCTGAAATTAAATGTTTTTTCCCTTATAAGTTAAAGTCTAAAGAAAGTGCAAATGTTTAAAGTATAAATTACATACAAATAATCTAGTTACTCCCTAATTCCTTAATTTTTTTTTTCTCAGAAAGAGGTGCTTGAAAGTGTATGGCACTGGAATTATTTAAAATTATATAATTAAGTAATAATTAATAATGAAGTAATATATATAATGTGCTGGGCTCATTCTCACTGAATTTAAGCATATCTTCTTTCTATTTGTTTTCGATCATCGTATTGTTGTCTGTTCATTATTTCCTCCTATAATGCCTTCTGCTAGATTGTATAATTTGGAATTCCATTTTATATTCATTGTTGACTTATTAGCTATATTTAATTTCATTAAATGTAGCTCAAAGATATATTTACAAGATGAATTTTAATTCAGTGTCAGTATTTTGCAGTAATATTTTACTATTTCATTTATAAAGAAGTTTTAAGCCATATACTTGATCTTGCCCATTCGTAATACTTTAAAATATTTTACTTCTGCATATTTGTCTAGCATTGCATTGCTGTGACCCAAAATATCTAACAATAGCAATGTAGAAGTGGGGCATTTTGTTTTGGCTCACAGTTTCAGCGGTTTTGTCCATGGTTGGCTGCCTCCAAGGCAGAAACATTATGGCAGCAGGGCATGGTGGGAGAAAGCTACTGAGTCCATGCAGCCAGGAAAGAGAGAGAGGAGAGAGGAGGGTGAAAGGAACAGATATAACCCTCAAGGCTATGCCTCCAGTGACACAACCTCCTCCACCCATTCCTTGTCTCTAATCTTTGTTACACTGGAGACCAGGCTTCAACACCTCAGCTTTTGGGGAGATATCCCAAATCTGAAACATATGTGATAAACCAAATAATATGTTGTTTAGTTTTTGCTTTAAATAGTATGTAATCCAGCTCCCTCTATGTAGCTCCCTCTACAGTGCCACATAGAACAATAATAGTCCACATCTTTATTCCAGGTTATGAACTGTGTGAATACATGTACATGAGATAAAGTACAGCAATTATTGCTATTGTATGTATATAAGAGATCCTATTTTCTAGTATATGTAGAAATTGAGGGTGAATTTCTACTAGAGATGGTTTTAGAATCACTTTCCTATGGCCTTGAGGCCCTCGACTGAATCCTTTGTGTCTATTTGTAAGACAATAGAACAGAGAATCTGTAAAAGATTTTGTGAAAGGTTTTACAGAAGAGGTCTTGTCTTAGCCAATGGCATTTTTTCCCAGTTGCCAGGGCTGCTAATTAACGCATTCTATCCTGGGGATTTCTGAGATGGGTAAACTATTTGTGAATTCAGAAAAGAAGAGGGAATATATTTTGTGTGAAGCTAGCCCGTTTTAGCCACAAGAACACAATGCTCTTACGCTTTCTGGGAGAAGGATGAAGAGATCCATTTCTCTCCAAAAACATTTAAGACACTCATAATGTCTCTTAGGCACAGACAAATTTGGGTCTAGTGCTACAATAGAATTATCTGTATTTGTGAAAGTAGGTCCACAGGGATCTCAGCAAGCCCACACTGTTTTATCGGGCATATATTCTTTAATTGATTTGTAATCTAAAAGTGAATTGAATGCTTCTGAAGAATGTATCCCTAAGGACTATTGTAAGCCTATGCCTCACTGGAAGCTTCACAACATAGCATTTCCTCATTTTATTAAGGTTCTAGAAGTAGTGCCATATTTATATATTGTTACATTTCCCCCTCCTTAATAATACTCCATTTCTCTTAGTTGTCATATTTTTTTTCAGGAGATATCAGTCACTTCCTAACAGTTTAGTCATCTTTTTTATTTGAACTTTACTCTTTTTTTCTTTAGTATGACAGTTTGCTGGAAATGTGCTTGCTTCCTTTTTTTTTTATTACTACTCTCTGCTTCCTGACCCAAACATGTTATTTTTGTACTATGTATTTCTCTCTCTGTGTTGTCATGGGAGATCTGGCTCAGTGAGAGATATAAAATATTACATCTGTCTGCCCAACACATTCACAGTTCAAGCAAATATTTTCTACCTTCTCCTTAGAAATTGGCTAATTCTATGGAGGGGTTATTCTTATATTTTAACAGCATTTAACCTATGCCCAGATATAATCCATTATTTTCTCCCCTAGATTTATTTTGGTATGTTTCAGTTTGGTTGTGTCTTCCTTCATACTTTTAATGAATTCCATTAATTTTTTGGTCATGTGCCCTTAAGACCAAAGGATAGCTTCATGCAAAATCACAATTACTCTCCCTTTGTAATGCATTCAAAAATGTCACTGAGAGCCACTGATGGAGATTGTCTTCCACCATGGTTGGTAAAGGATCCCAAGATGTCTGGAAGCGAACTTGCTCTAAAAAACCATTGGGTGGATAGTTTTGTGGGAGGTCATACTCCCAAACCAAAGGGCTACTGCTAACTCCTATAAGTCCTGGAATGAGACCTTCATTTCCAGGTTGGCTACTGTACCTGAGAAGCCATTGTCTATCAGCTGACCTTACTACAAGACTAATGAGTCCATGGTGGGCTTAGTGAATGACTTTGAAAAGAAGTTCAAAGACAAATTTTATGCTCCAAAGGATAAATACACTATCCTGGTGGACACTAAAGAAAAAGAAGATGAGAAATTTGTCCTGATTGTGTGTCTCTCCCAAAGCCAAGACTGAGGAATATGAAAAGCAGCTAGAGAAAATGAAGAACATAATTATTTCTTTTTTTAGGGTTGGGCATACTGGGGATTAACACCAGAGACATTATACTTTTCAGATATACCCTCAGTACTTTTAATTTTCTATTTTGAAACAAGATTTCTCTAAATTGCTTAGGGCTTTACTAAGTTGCTGAGGCTGGAGTCACACTTGTAATTCTCCTGCCTCAGCCTCCCAAGTCCTGGGATTACATCAGGAGCCACTGTGTCTAGTTGAAGAACATAATTCTATTTAATAAGATAGCCATTGAGGACCTAAGTGAAACAGTCCCAGAAACCAAATTAGCAAAGAAGAAATATCTCAATTGGCCTTACCAGCCAACTTAGAATTTATAAAATTCAGTCCAGAAGGAAATTCTTGCTTTTATTTATAAACTTTGAATATTTAAAATAAATATATATACATATATGGGATATATAAATATATATATATATATATATATATATATATATATATATATATATATATGCGAGATTTTGCATATGGAATTTTATTTATTTAGGTTTTTTTTTTTTTTTTTTGCGGTACTGGGGATTGAACTCAGGGGCATTCTACCTCTGAGCTATACTCCCAGCCCTATTTTTTATTCTTTATTTTTGAAACAGGGTCTCACTAAGTTGCAGAGTGCCTCACTAGGTAGCTGAGGCTGGCCGGGAACCCAGATCCTCTGGTCTCAGCCTCCCAATGTTGGGATTACATGCATGTGCCACCACATCAAGCTCTAAAAATAACTATATTTTAAAAAAGGAAATGAGATAAGAATTTCTCACGCTGCTTTTCTATGCTTTTCTTCCATACTTTTCTCCATAATTTGTGTGAATTATTGATAGAAATACTTTACATAGCAGGGCTTTCCCCAGTTCTTCTGATTTTGTGTATTCCTAACTTCACATTTGTGAGGTATTCACACGCCTCCTCTGCTAAAAATCCTATAGAAGCTCCTTCATCTCTCAAATTATAGCCAGTGTCCAGAAGGCCCTACACAAAAATGAATACTCTGATATCCCCTTACATCTTCTCACCCTGTTACTCTCTCTCTTGCCAAAGGGAAAGTCCCACCTAGCTATGCTCGACTCTCATCTTCTTTTTGACCTTAATCATAATAAACAAGCCTCTGCACTTGGCGCTTCTTTTTTACATAAAAAGATACATTGCCAGATCTCCCGGGGCTCTGTTCCAAATTATTTCTACTTTTTGCTTAAATGTCTTTCTGGATGAATCCTATCCAGACAGCACAATTTACATTCATAGCTGTACCTCACCGCACCTTCACGCACTAGTGATACCTCTCAACCTCCTCTATGCATCTATGGCACCATTATGTTCTCATAAAATACACATCTCCTAACACACTACTCACTCACTTGCTCAATATATTTACCATCTTTGAAACAGGGATACATTCTTCTGTATTGTCTAAAAAAATACACAAGGTGTCTATTAAATTAGCAGCTTTTTATTTCATTGCTACCATTTTATAAGTAATATCATATTAGATGTAATTGAATAAGGTAAACTATTTAATGTGCACATAGATTATTTGTGGACTACCTTCCCTAGAGATTTGCCTCCCTCCCTCTCCTTCTCATTGCTTTTAGGTACCTAAAACAGTGCCTTATACCCAGTCATTATTCAAAATATTTCCTGAAAAAAATGCACATGAATAGATAAGTAGTTGTTTCTCATTCATTCCTGGGTATGGATAACTTTGAAAATTCCAGTGTGTCTCTCCCGGAATATTCAATTCTCTTATGCTATCAGATTACTGGGCCCTGCCTGTGGATTTATTAACTAGACTATTGAAATGGGTCTCAATTTCTAATGACGTATTCCTTAAAAGAATTAGTCCTTAGAGATACTGCAGTGTGTGTGTGTGTGTGTGTGTGTGTGTGTGTGTGTGTGTGTGTTGAATGTTAAGATTTTATTTTCCTTTCATATCTGTTTGCTTTGTCCTCTAAGATGTCCTTTTAAGTAACTTATACTCTGTTATATGTCTTTCTTCCTTTATTTTGTCTTCATTTTCTACACTCATGTTCTGATGGAACAATAATGTACATATTTTCAAAATACTTCATTTCTTTCTTGATATCCTCAGCAAACCTAATTCTTAGAGAGAGTGGAGGAAAAGAACTTCATTACAGTCTTAGGCTTCAAGTTTACAATGCTTTCCTTGAAACTTTTCTCTATCCAACACTTGAAATTTACTTCTTAGTTTAATTAAAATATATATTTTTTAACAGTATAACACTTAGGAACACTCCCAGGCTGAAGGAGCACACCCTTACTGGTGGACTTCACTACTTTTATAATGTAGTTCTATTATTGAGAAGAGGTACTCAGATCTTGGATATGAAGAAAATTTTGATGGCAACCATGGAGATTTCTTTTGTATTTGCTCATTAATAAAGTACATAATATTTTGGGGGGTCAAGATACATTGTTGAGCTATGAAAACTAAAGCTACGATCAGAATTTACATAAAGGCAAAGCTTGTTACTATATAGCAGTGGGCTATTGTTTAAGAGTCTTTCGATGCCATGTAAGAGACCCATATAATGGCATTTGGGTAGTCATTTTAGTACTGCCTACTTAGGGATGCTTCTAATAATTTAAAGCATTAACCTAGACTTTGTGTTGTGTAGCACTAATGGAAATTAGCTGCCTCTGCTTCAGTAAAACAAAGCCCCAAAAGAAAATAACACCAGATCCATAGTTCTGGTTGAGAATCATAGCAAAGTCACTTACAGATGTCTAAAAATTACTTTTTGTTTTTTTTGCCTCTGCTTTGATTAAAGTATCAGACCACACTGCATCTGTGTAATTCAAAGCTCAATAATGACAGCCAGTACATAGGGTGACCTGCTTCCTAAGGTCTGTTTTAGTTAGATACAGCTCTGCTTGCATAAACACTGCTATTCCCTGATGAAAAAAGTAACCCACTGGGATCAAATCTAATTAGCCCATATTTATTAAGGCTTAAAGCCACCTGCTGAGGCTGCAGAATATAGAAGCTAACTCTCTACTGTAAAAAAAAAGATCAGCTGCAAGGCATATACCATCAGGGCTAAGCTACTCAATGGTGCCACTCCAAAAGCTTTGATTTCTCTTAGTGTTATTGTGTTAACCACATGTTACTCTTTATCAGTTTCTCAAGATTCCCAAAGCATCACATATAGAGCATCTAGGAGATCGGTTGATAATATAGTTCTCTTCCCCCTGATTATGACCTCAGATTGATTCAGAGTAAAATTCAGTAATGAGTCAGATAAAGGACAATATATTACCTGAACTATGTATAAAACTGCTTAAAGGTTCCAAAAATTTACCACATCATAGGCGTGACAGACCTTAATACACAGAAACAGACCCAAGACCACTGACCCCATATTGTCAAGAAAGGGAAGCAGAGTGCATTCTCTTTGCATCCTCAGCTAAATGTACTGACTCTATCTCAAAATATACCACACAAGTGCCTTCTTAATACAGGTTAAGGAGAGAAATAGTTCTCTACATTAACCAAGAGGTGTGCAGAATCTTTTGTTGCTATGGCTCCTGGTTCCAGCCCATGATCAGCTGGCTCCATTGCTTTGGGGCTGAGGTGAGACAGAACATCATGGCAGAAGGTTGAAGCAAAGGAGAGTTGCTCAGCTCATGGCAGCTGGAGATGGAAGGGGGAGAGGAGACAGGACCAAAAAAGGTCACAGGACAACCTCTGTGGACTAATTCTTTCAACCAGGTCCCACCTCCTACAATTTTCATTACTTCCCAGTTTTGAAAATTCAGCTCTTAACAAACTAACTGATGAGATCAGACCCCTCAGAATTCATTTACTTCCCAGATCTCTAGCTCAAAGCACTGCTGCTTTGGGAATCAAAATTTCAAGTCGTGAGTCTGTGGAGGACATTTCATATCCAAGGCATTAACAATGACTCAGTTCAGATACTATTACTTTATATTCAACTATGATTAATTTAGGCTTAAATTCAATAGTCCAGAATTTTTTTTAATGTGTAACTCAAACTACTAAATCTTGTTTATGTGTTTGGGTACTAAGAAATTGTTTTCTTCATAATATTTTCTGATTCTATCACATATATATTTAAATTAACCTAGCATGGTTTACCGAACTAGTTTAGCAGTAAATAGGAGTCATTTTTCATGGATTACTTCTTTTTGTATACAAGTACTGAAAAATGTTTCAAAACATTCCTGAGGTGGCCAGCACTTAAAGAAAAGTGTAATGACTAATTAATGTAATGATACTTGTATAACAAGAGACTGGAAAGAAGGTTAATGTGATAATGAGGCTTATTTGATCTTAAAGATTTAGTATGAGGCCACTCTCAAGATAGCTTAATTAGATTTTAAGCACCTTTTGCAATTTGTCTGTGTACTTGTTAATCCATATGTTCTAAAAATAAATATTTTAAATTGATAAATATGTCTAATCTCCTTTCCTGTGCTTTACTGTTTTGGTGAGGTATGTTCTCAGTTTTTATTTCAGAAGTATAATTTATAATTATTTTATATTATATTTGAATTATAGGTCAACTCACAATAGTGCAATATGTGTGTGTGTGTTATTGTAAATTGAACTAAATAACATTCTACCTCCCAGCTACACCCTCAAATATTTTTGTTTTTTGCTTCTGAGATAGAATCTTACTAGTTGCTGAAAGTCTTGCTAAGTTGCCGAGACTGGACTTGAACCTGTGATCCTCCTGTCTCGGCCTCCCAAGTATTGGAATTACAGACATGTGCTACCACATCTGGCATACAATGACATCTTTAAAGTTTAAAACAATAACTTAGTTTAATTCAAGCAGTCATTAATGTATTAATAGACTCATCTAATTAATATTTGTTATTAGCTAGTTTTTTGTACTAAATATGAGTAATTTTATTTCATTCTTTGATACCTGTGTCATTTTTAAATTAGCCAAATAGGATGGTTTATACATTAGTTTAATAATGAAACTAAACATTATCTTTCTATTTTGCTTTGTTTCTTGAGATGATCTTACTAAACTGCCCAGGCTGGCCTCAAACTTGAAATGCCCCTACGAAGCTGGGAATACTGGAGTGTGCAACCACACCCAGCTGCAGTTTACTCTTCAGCAGGTTAATCCTTAAAGTCATAAATGTAAAAGAATTGGCAGAAGCGGTTCTCTCATGTTCTCTGGCCTACTTCAGATTGTTTTTCTAAGGGCTAACTAATGTTTTTATGTTCTTCATTGAAGATCCCAATGAACACTGCAGCTCACAGCATTTACACCTCAGACATTCTGTATTCCTAGATTTTTTTTCACTAAGTTATTAACTTGATATAAATACCACTTTCCTTTAGGTTTTTAATGCATATATATATGTATATATATATCCAATGAATACTGGTTTCATCTCATAAATTATACATTTTCTCTTATATGTTTAACTTTGTGTTTTACACAAAATAAACAGTAAACAAATCTTTAATTTATGATTATTGAACTGGATGCTATTTTATTTTTAGTATAGTAAAATAAATAATCAACTAAGTGATTCATGGGAAGATAAAGTGGACATTCTACACATAATTGTGGTATTTGTGTCCTAAAATGTACAACCCTTATACAGATGAAAGCAGCATTCAGATTAATCCTATAAAAGATTAAGTAAATATAGAAAGTTGGTGTAATGTACAAGACAAAAACTGTTTAAAATGTGACAAAAATACATTTGGCTTTCTTAAATTTTGTTTTAATAACCAAGATTAAAACTCATACACATAAATAATTATAGATGACAGTCTTGGAGAAAGATGCGAACATTTAAATAGGATTTTTCCCTCAAAAACCTATGTATCCATTTATTTCAACATTTTTATAAAAAATACATTAAGTCTAAGAGATTTTAGTTTAGTGGAGATCTTTTAGATTAACTTATTTCTAAGCATTTAATGAAATCAAAGACTCCATATTGATAAAGTATAGAAAAGATATTCTATACTTAATTACCACAACTACAAATATGATGATAATAGCCATCCCAAAAGAATATGAGAAATCAGTATAAATTAGAAGGCTCTGACTATTTTACTATTATTAAGGAGGCCCAAGAAGCAATTACATATTTTTGCTTTTGACTTTACGTTTTCAGCTAATACAAAATAATTTAAAGAAACTTTGTCAGAGGGAAAGTAGAAGATAACTTATATCATGCCACCTGTAACACTCACTGATTTGAGAGTTTGCATCATAACAAAATACAGATAATATGGCTACCATTTTAGTTACTTAAGAAACAAACAATAAAAATGTAAGTTTAGCATCTCTACTGTAAAAACCAGAAATCTGAAATGCTCCAAAATTTGAGACTTGTTGGGTACCTGAATGATGACCAAGTGGATAATTCCACACTTTACTTCATGTGACTGGTCAAAGTCAAAAAGCAGGCACACTAAAAATATTGAATAAAATTTGCCTCAGGCTATGTGTATATGAATGTCTATATTACACATTCATCTGTTGATGGAGACCTTGACTGGTTCCATAGTTTGGCAATTGTGAATTCTGTGGCTGTAAACAAAGATACATATGCATTGGTCTGATAGTTTGGTTTCCATTCTTCTGGGTAGATACCCAGAAGTGGTATTGCTGGATCACATGGATTTATAGGCATTCCACAACTGAGACTATTGGACAAAATGGGTTAATGGACTTTTCTGTTTAGAATTGGATCCCATTCTCAAAATATGACATTCCATATATGCAAATTACCCCAAATTAAAAAAAAACACACACAAACACTGAGGTTTCAAGTCTTTGGATAAGATACACTCAATCTGTATATCATTTATGACTCTCATTCATGCTTTATCATTATTAACAGGTAATCTGTGCTATTAAGTTGTAAGATTTTCCTCCAACTCAATTTTTTATTTAAGACCATGAAAACAGATATTAAATAAAATCTCAATGATATTACCAAACTATATCTTGATATATCCAAACTAGTATGGTTATTTCACCTACAAAAGTTACTCAAAGTCAATAATGCCTTAACTTATAGTAATGACTAAAGATGTATCTCGGAATTTGGGGGGAATGATGAAAATGCACTTACACTAATTTGCTCTGGTAAAAGGGTATAATTATTTTTTGAAAGTGAATATTTTAGAGCAACACATCACTATGTCAAGAAAAAAATATGTTTATAGGCAGTATGTTTTTAGGAAGATCAATTATAAAAACTAAATGTATTATATTATTTAATTAAATAAATTATATTATTTATAGATTAATCTATTTTAGCAAATACTTACACTTTGTTTGAGAAAAAAAAAAACAATAAATAGTAGTGCCATCTATTGATACAACTGAAAACTGCAGCATCTTCTTGAGTAAGGAAAACTAGAATATATTAATAGAAATGTTTCCAAAGCTAAAAACTCCTTATTATAGTGCTTAATTTATTATTGGATCATGTCAAATCCTAAACTTTGTTTACAAATAATGTTTGTTTATATGCTTATGTATGTATCATATATACATGCACATGAATGATTAATGATACAAGATGCTTCTAATATATTAGTTATTGTTTTAAGATTAAGCTGGCCCGCCGGGCGTGGTGGCGCACGCTTGTAATCCCAGCATTTGGGAGGCTGAGACCGGAGGATCCGGGTTCGCGGCCAGCCTCAGCTACCTAGTGAGGCACTCTGCAACTTAGTGAGACTCGGTTTCAAAATAAAGAATAAAAAATATAGGGCTGAGGGTATAGCTCGGAGGTAGAATGCCCCTGAGTTCAATCCCCAGTACCGCAAAAAAAAAAAAAAAAAAAAAAAAAAAAAAAAAAAAAAAAAAAAAAAAAAAAAAAAAAAAAAAAAAAAAAAAAAAAAAAAAAAAAAAAAAAAAAAAAAAAAAAAGATTAAGCTGGTTATAATTAACCTTAATAAGAGAAATTTGAATAATAAAAATTTATTATTCTGAAAAATAAATTCAATATTAAATACTTATTTTCTGAAAATCTTTAAACCTCATATACCCATATGGTATTTTTATTTTTTCTTTTTTAGCATGCAGATAATATTTTTGTTATTTATTTTTATTTTTTATAATAATTGATGCATTGTAATCATACATGTTTGTTAAGTACAAGCTGATAAAGATATATATGCACACATTTCTCATTTAGCCCTTTCCCCAATTCCCACCCCACTCCCTCACCCTCCCTCCTTCTCAAGTCCAGTTTAGTGACTGACCCTGATATATTTGTGAAAGTACATCATGTGCATTAGGGTGACCCCCCCCCCCCGCCATCCATCCCCTTCTGTTAAGTCAACTTCTTTGCTTATTGAGGTTTTCTCCTTTTTCATCTGGAGACCCTCTTATGCCCCATCTTCTCCCTAGCATCCGCATATAGGGAGAACATATGCTTTTTTACTCTTTGTGACTGACTAATGTGTTCATGAAAGTACGTCATGTTCATTAGGGTGTCCTCCCTCCTCCCATCACTTCCGTTAAGTCAAATTCTTTGTTCACCTAAGGATTCTCCTTCTTCATCTGGAGTCCCTCTTATGTCCCATTTTCTCCCTAGTTTCCACATATTAAGGAGAGTATTCGATTTTTAGCTTTTTGTGACTGACTAATCTCACTTAACATAATGTTTTCCAGTTCCATCCATTTCCCTGCAAATAACATGATTTTGTTCTTCTTTATGGCTGAGTAAAATTCCATTGTGTACATATCCCATAATTTTGTAATCCGTTCATCTGTTGATGGACATCTTGGCTGCTTCCATAGTTTGGCAATTGTGAATTGAGCTGCTATAAACATAGATACACATGTTGTTCTGATAGTTTGGTTTCCATTCTTTTTGGTAGATACCCAAAAGAGGTATTGCTGGATCATATGGTAGGATCTTTCCCATTCGTCTGAGGATTCTCCATACTGTTTTCCAAAGTGGTTGCACTAATTTGCAATCCCACCAACAATGTATTAAAGTTTTTATTTTTTTATTTATTTATTATTTTTTTTGCAGTACGGGGGATTCAACTCAGGGGCATTCTACCTCTGAGTTATATCCCCAGCCCTAGTTTTTATTCTTTATTTTGAAACCGAGTCTCACTAAGTTGTGGAGTGCCTCACTAGGTAGCTGAGGCTGGCCGCGAACCCGGATCCTCTGGTCTGTATTAAAGTTTGTAAATGTAAGAATTTGCATGTTTTCTTTTTAAAATTCTTTTTGTCTATTTCTGTGTCTTTTTTTTAGTTTAGCTTGATTATATAAAATGGACTACCATTTATTAAATTCTCAAATTAGATTGATACCTCCAATTTATATAGATTATAATAAATTTATTCCCAATAATTCTAAATTATATCTTTAACTTTTCTAAATTTTCTATGGTACAGCTGGCAAGAACAATATGTACATTCTTTTGCTAAATTATTGGAAAGATATTGAATAACTTAGGAGGGTTACATGCTTAAATAAATATGAGAAATGTGTGCATGTATGCCATAATCAGCTTGCACCTAACAAAGATGTATGATTATAATGCACCAATTAAAAATAAATAAATAGCCGGGCGTGGTGGCGCATGCTTGCAATTCCAGTATTTGGGAGGCTGAGACTGGAGGATCCCAGTTCGCGGCAAGCCTCAGCTACCTAGTTAGGCCCTCTGCAACTTAGTGAGACCCTCTTTCAAAATAAAGAATAAAAAATAGGGCTGGGTGTATAGCTCAGAGGTATAATGTCCCTGAGTTCAATCCCGTGTACTGCAAAAAATAAATAAATAAATATAGATAGATAGATACAGATATAGATATAGATATTAATTAATCAACACAGAAAAAAAGAAGCAGATAGCTATGACAAACTCCATTGACTCCCAGAGTTGTCAAATTATGTTCTGCAGAGACATGTGCCTGAATATTAATAGGTGTTGTGGGAGAAGTAATATGATAGAAAGAGCAGAACTAAAAAACAAACCAACAAAAATACAAAACAAAACAAAAAACTCACAACTTTAATAGGAAGAAGCAAAGTTGGAGTCTTACATGAGGCAAAGGCCAACTATGAGCTGTTATGATGGTGACTATCAGAACATAAAACTGGTATCAAGCTCTCATATATTCATTGACACACACATCGGTATTAATTTACTTCCTAAGTGTATGTGTGATCTATTATCTACAATGCTAGATGACAAGAATCCAAAGGTAGACAAATGATTTCTTATTCTTTGAAGAGCTTGATTACATTTTTACTGCTAGCCCTTTCTTCTATATATCAAATAGAAATTTCTCTTTTCTCAAAATATTTTCCTGCCATCAGTCAGATATTATAATAAATACAGAAACGTAAGATGGGCAAAAATAGGAGTGGAACTAATAGATTTGTGAGGAACACAACCTGCATAGCCATGAGTAGTGGTCCTGATTGAAAACGAGTAGGAGAAAGACAAAAGCTGACAAGCTCTTGGGACTGAGAGGAGTCATAGAAAGGGAGAGCAGATGGAAATCATAATTTAGTCAATAAAAGAGTACAGCCAAGATCCTCTTAACCAGAGAGCGCAACATATCCAAATATCAGCACAGGGAGAGAGAGATAGAGTAGACACATTGGTACAAGCCTAGTATTGAAAACAAACTGAATGGAACTCAGTAGAATCCTGGAATCATCTTAATAGACTCAGAAAAAACATTTGACAAAACCATTACACTTTTGTGAATGAAACAAAAACAGTGAAGAAATTTGGAATAGATGTTCTTCAACCTGATAAGAAACATTAAGCCCTACACACACACACACGCACGCACGCGCACACACACACACACGCATCGATGTGGTTAAATTAGTGGTGATTGATAAATTTTCTTCTGAGATCAGTAACAAGTCAAGGATGTCTTCTCTTTCCACTTCCGTCTAACTTTTTACCAGAGGTTATAGCTGGTAAAAATAAATAAACAAATGAAAAGTAAATAAAAGGCAAAAGAAAGGACAAAGGAAAACTTTATCTATTTGCAGATGATATGATATTGTGCCTAGAAAAAATATCAAATAATCCATACATAAAGAAACTATTAGAATAAGTAAATGAGTCTGTGATATAAGATCAATATATGCAATTCCCTTTGACTTACATTTATATTTTTTATTTTCTCAACACTGTTTTTTATAATTGTATTGGACACTGCAATTAAATATCATAGTGATTTGAAGTGATAACATTCATATATACATACAACATCTCGGGATATGTTTTTCTTTGCATACCTCTTGCCACCCCTTCTTACCTTTTTATGCTAGTGATACCTTCAGATATGAACATAACATTATTTGTTCTGTTCCCTCCTCAAGTCTCCCATTGCTTCTCTTCCTCTCCCAACCATCTTCTACTGTTTTACTGGTCTCTTCATTTTCATGAATTCCCTTTTTTCCCCCTATTTTTCTTTAATTTCTACATGTGAGATAAAACAAATTGAGGTTTTAGTAATCAAAATAATCTTTTAATGAAGAATAAAGCTGGAGAAGACATACTTCATGATTTCAAAACATCCTACCAAGTTGAAATTATCAAAACATCATGATATTGGCATAAAGAAAATATGTAGAACAATGGAATAAAATAAAAGACCAAGAAATGAATGCTTGCCTATATGGTCAAATAATTTTTTTACAAGGATATCAATACCAAATGGGAAAATATGGTCTTTTTAGCAAATGGTTCTAGAGAATCTGTATATCTACATACAAAAAGATGAAGTTGAACCCTTATCCATCACCATAGGAAAAAAATCTCAAAATTGGTTAAAGCTCTAAATATAAGATGTAAAGTAACGCAACTGAGAAGAAAACAGAGGAAAATCATGAAATTTGATTTTGCAATAAAAACTTATAATGACACCAAACAGGCTATACAAGAAAAAATATTTAAAAATTTGACTGCATGAAAGATTAAAAGTTTTGTGACTCAAAAGACACCAACAGCAGAGCACAAAGACAATCCACAGGAGGGGAAAAAGTATTCATCCATTGTACACAGTCAGCCATCCTTAACCAAGTGTTCCATATCCATACATTTAAACAACCGTGGATTGAAAATATTTGAAAAAATATAAAATTGAGTTTGCACTAAATATATACTGACTTTCTCTTGCTATTAGTTCCTAAACAATGCAGTATAACAACTATATATTTAACATTTATGTTATACTAGATATAATAAGTAATCTAGAGATAATTTAAAGCATAAGAAAAGATGTGCATACATTATAGACAATTTCTATGCAAGTTAATATAAGGTACTGAGCATTCTTGAATTTTGGTATCTACCAAGAATTCTGCTTGGAACCAATTCATTTCAGATACTAAAGATGACTATAACTGATAAGGGGTTAATGTTCACAATATATATAAAAATTTTCTAGAACTCAAAAACAAAATATTAATTGTTTCCAAAATGAGCAAAGGTTTTGAGCAGACATTTCTTCAAAAAAGGTAGATGAATAACTAAAACACATGAAAAGATGCCCTACATCACTAATTATTCGAAAAATACAAATAAAAACTACAATGAGATACTATGTTACTCATTAGGGTTACTACTACTAAAAAAAATATGAAAAGTGTGGTCAAGGATGTAGAGTAATTGGCATCCTTGTTCAACGTTGATGATGATGTGAAGTGGTTGACCGGCTTTGGAAAACAGTAGGAAATTCAAAACGGAAGTATTGTGTGATCCAGCAATTTTACTTATGGTTATAAGTCAAGATAATTCAAAGTGCAATCTCAAAGAAATATTTGTGCCCCAGTGTTCATAGCTGTGTTATTCACCATAGTTCAAATATGAAAGCAGCCCATCTATCTGTCAACAGAGGAGTGAACAAACAAAATGTGGTATGCCTAGATGATAGCCTTAACAAGAACCTTTTGACATAAGCTACAGCATGTATGAATGTTGAGGACATTATAATAAGAGAAATAAGCCAAACACAAAATGACAAATGTTGTCTGATATCATTTATATGAGGTATTTAGAGCAGTCAAAATCAGACAGTAGAATGCTGTTTGGCAGGGGTTGGCAGATAAAAGATTGGAAGTTGTTATGCAATGAGCATGGAGTTGCAGTTTTGCCAGATGAGTTATAGAGGTAGATGATGGTCTTGTTAGTACACCATTATGAATGTTTTCAATTCCACTGAAATCTATACTTAAAAAAGGTTAATATGATAAACTATGAATTTTTGTGAATTTCAGCACAATAAAAAAGATTGAAGAAATCAAATCTTTATACATTAGCCATAAATATTCCAAAACCAAAATTTAGAAAAAAATCAACTTGTATTAATGTCAAACAATAAAATACTTAACAGTAAATTAACCAAATAAGTGGAAGATTCTTTCACTGACAACTATAAACCATTACACCTTATGTTTGTAAAATAGAATAATTAATGTCGTTAAAATGACAGCACCCCCCACCCCCAACTGATAGATAGATTCAGTGAAATTCCTACCCAAATTCCTGCTGGCTTTTGTTTTTGTGT
The DNA here is from genome assembly GCA_004027655.1 of Graphiurus murinus. Classification (NCBI taxonomy): domain Eukaryota; kingdom Metazoa; phylum Chordata; class Mammalia; order Rodentia; family Gliridae; genus Graphiurus; species Graphiurus murinus. The sequence goes on along the minus strand of PVLC010013457.1, from coordinate 17,331 downwards.
GTGTGTGTGTGTGTGTGTGTGTGTGTGTGTGTGTGTTTGTTTGTTTGTTTTTGTTCATTGGTGTTTTACAGAAATTGACAAAATTCATGTGTAAATTAAAGGGATGCAGAATAGTTGAACCATCTTGGAAATAAGGAAGGAACTTGAAAACCTCACACTTTATAGCTTCAAAACTGACTATAGAAGTTGACCAAGTTTGCTGAGGGTCCAGCCCTCTAGGCAAGGGGTTCGGGGGTCCTTCGATAGGTGTGGATTGAGACGAGGTGGCGAAAATATGCTCATACCGCATGTAGTGTAGAAGCGTATCTGTTTATTGCTAGTTAGTAGCTGTTTTTTATACTGTCTTTTCTGCAGTAAGGCATATAGAGCAGGAATTTTTATAGTCTAAAGGTTGAATAGGTACATCTTTAACTAGAAAAGTCATTTCCCATGACATTTAATGGGGTTAAGAAAACAGTAAAGGTTATAAAATACAATATGTATATAAAGATTCTTTTAGTACAAAGCAGTGTTAAAGGTTAACGACGAATAACCTAAATCCAATAGTTTAAATCTTTACTATTTGTTTAGCTCCTTTAAGCAATGTTCTTATCTTTTTTTCAGGCAGCTAGAGAGTCAATGTATCCTGTGAAATTCCAGGGAGACAAGGTGGAAATGGGCAGAGAGAGTATCTGTCTTAAAGCCTTCTTTACCCATACATATAATGGAAGACCTAAATCTCTTTGGCTTATTTACTTTGTTTCTATACCTGTGTACTGAGAGGGAACATAAGGCTGTTTAGTAACTAAGCTTGCAAAGCCCGTTTCCTGACTAATGTTCGTATGTGGTTAATGAATTTCTTATGGGTTGTCTCGAGGCACTGCTTTTTCAGCTAATATTGAGAAATCACTGTCTGGCCATGTTGTGTTTCTAAGAAATTTTCCTTTACAATTAATGTGAAAGCAAAACCTAAAGCGCCCAAAATTTCCCAGAATATAACATAATGCAAAGTAGGATATGCCACACATTCCTTCTTTTGAAATCATCTACCTTGCAGGACTCCAGCGAACCAAGCCTTGCTCAAGATCCTGCTATTAAGGAGCTGTGGCACAAGGTGACATTGACATAGGATAGACATATAAATCAAAATAACAGAATTAATAGAATTGGAGGAAAAATAGATTTAAAGTAGGGGAGAACAGGGAAAAACTACAAAGCTGTGAGGAGGAACTGGAGCCCAATAGATTAGCAAAACCACATGCAATTCTCACTGTCTCCACCCATGCTAGAGTGAGTATCCTGAGCTGCTTCCCATTTGTACGGAAGTAAATAGGAACAAAGCCCAGGAATTCACAGAGCTGAAAATAAAAGATGGAGTAGTTGTAAGCAGGACTAGTGTCCCATACCAACAACATGAGCCCCAGGTATTCAAGCATATGTGTGTGCTCCAATATCAGTTTTTGACTCTGACCCAATATTCTAAAGTCACTTTTACTTTCCTTCTGCCCTCTAAAACTTGGACAAAATCAAATATGGAAACCTAAGATAGACACATAGAAGCTCAAAGTATAGTTCAGCCTAACCATTATAAAGCTAGTTTATAATGTTACAGTTTACCTTTTCTTATCACAAGTGAAAAAATACTGCATACCATTTTTTCCTTTACTTTCTTATTATTTTTTTCTGAGGTGTAATTGCTACCCTCTAAAATTCACTCTTGCATAGGCCATAATTGATTGTTCTTTTATTTTGTTACATTTCCATACTTGTACAACCATCAGGACTATCTTAAGGCTGTGACATTTTACCACCTTGAAACCTTGAACAAATCAGCAGTCACTTGGCATTTTCCTCCCACCATCCAGCCCTGACAATCCCTATTCTACTTTCTGTTTCCATGGATTTACCTATTATCTCATTTTTCATCTATCTTCTTTTCTTCCCTGGCTGTTCTGTGAACTTCAAGCTCTAGAAGCTTCAGACAGGACAACATCTTAAGGAGGTTATCTATTTTTCTCCTGTGATTGAATTGAGTAAGGTCAAAATCTGGAAAATATTGTCACAACTTACATCTATATGTATAACTGGATATGTATATACTCTATAATTTTATGTATATACATGTAGATATACAAATATACACACATACAAATTTGTTCCTCAACTTCTGATGGAGTTAAAACCTGATAAAGACATTTCTTTTTTTTTTTTTTGGTGGCACTGGAGATGGAACCCAGGGGCATTCTACCTCTGAGCTATATTCCCAGTCCTGTTCTTTTATTCTTATTTTGAAACAGGGTCTCACTATTTTGCAGACCTCACTAAGTATCTGAGCCTGGCCCTGAACACCTGGATCCTCCTGTCTCAGCCTCCCAAGTACTGGGATTACAAGCGTGCACCACCAGGCCCGGCTAAGCCATTGTTATTTAAAAATATCATAAGTTGAAAATGCTCCAAGTATTTGAAATGCTGAGATAAGAGACTTGCAGGTTGGAGGACAGCCTCAGAGACAGCAATATTCTAGCTGATGTAGTGAGACTCTGTTTCAAAAACAAATAAACAAACAAACAAAAAGGAAATTGGACTTAGAGTATAGTTCATAGGGAGAATGTCTGTGGGTTCAATCACCAGTATCATACCCCCCCAAAAATGTATTTAATAGATCCAACCTACCAAGCGTTATAGTTAACAACCTAGTATACTGTAGAGTATCAGTGGTTTGGATTCATGGTGACTGGTAGCTGCAGCACCCTGCCACTGCCCCACATTGCAAGAGAGTGTTCCTCCACATACTGCTAGTCCTGGAAAAGATGAAAATTCAAAGCACAGTTTCTACTATAATGTATGCGTATGTGTGTATACATATTATATCTCTGTCAGAATGCATGAGAAAGTGCTAATGTTTGTTGTTTGTTAGTTGCTTCCAGAAAGAGAGAGGAGAATTTTAATACTGGAAGGTAGGGGAGAGAGAGAGAGAAAGAGAGAGAGAGAGAGAGAGAGAGAGAGAGAGAGAGAGAGAGAGACTGACTTTTCCCAGCATGCTTTTATAGGTTTTGAATTTTCAACCATGTTAACACATTGTCTATCCAAAAATAACAATAAAATTAAAAGGAATACTTGTTTGTAATTAAAGCATTAAAAGAACAAGAGGAGAAAGGAATGAATGATAGAGAAAAATACAAAATACAAGTAGAACAAAATCGAGGAAAATGAAACAGAATAAGAAAGGGTTAGAATTGGAAGTGAGTAAAAGAGGAGGAAGAGTAAAATAAGGGAAAAGGTATTGTACAAGGAGAAAAAAAGGAACATGTAGTAACATAGAAAAATTATACAAGTATTTTAAAAGGTAGTGTGTTTTCTCTCATATGTGGAAGCTAGGGGGGGATAGGAAACAGAGGGGACTGCAGATAAATGAGGCCAGGGGAATAGTGGAAGTGGGTTGGGGGAGGGAGGTGGGGAAAAGGAGAACTGATGAAGGAAACAGTTCAAATAATGCTGTGTCCATACATAAAGGGATCATTGGCAATCTCACTAACATGTTCAGGGAGGGCAGGGGGAGTAGGGGGACATCTAGAGGGAAACACATCACGTGCTGTGTACATGTATGTTTGTATCATTTTGAACCTACGCTGTGTAATTAGAATGCACCAATAAAGGAATACAACTTGAAAATATATGAATCTTGAGATGTCAGTACAGACCAGACAATAAAAGATATTAGGTGGTTTGTATATTTTTCTGAAAAAAATAACATAAGGTTTTAAGTAAATTATCAAGTATCATACTTTCAATATAAAATTAATTTTGGCAGTAGTGTGGAAAATGAATTTTTTTTCAGGGCTATGGAAAGAAAAGGGAGTGAAGACACTGTACATTAACAAAGGCTGGGAATAGTAATGGCCTAAACTAAGGTAGAAAAAGGAATCAATTGAGGGAAAAAAATCAAGAATAAATGTGGGGTGGTAAATAATTGGATTGTGGCTTGATTGGGAAGGTTGCTAATGAGTTAGAGAGAAAAAACACAAAAGACTTCTAGTTTCTAATAGGTTTGATGAACAGTGGGGATATTACTTTCAGATTAACTTCCAGGAAGCGTGTTACTGTGAGTATGCCTCTGTGTGTGTGTGTGTGTGTGTGTGTGTGTGTGTGTGTGTGTGTGTATGTGTGTGTGTTATTTATTTTTTTATTTTGAAACGGAGTCTTGTTAAGTTACCACCCACTGTCCTCCAACTCGTGATCCCCCTGTCTCAGCTTCCCAAGTACTGGGATTACAGATGTGTGCTCAGTGGAGCCTGTCATTTTTTGCTTGAACCTGGCATTATCTTGAGAGATAATTTCTATCAGTTGTTAGCACCCACCATCACAAGAAAAGGCAGACAAACACTACCACCTAAGCAGGACACCCATCAGCACTAAAGTAGTATGGAAAGTAGTCTGATGGATTCAGGATGGTGAGGATGGGTGTGGAGGGACCAGAAGCTAAGCACTGCCTGAGGAAGTTAGAATAACACTCTGATGGCCCCAGAGGGGTGACTAATTTCCTTTGAACTACTCAAGGTTGACTTTTTCTCACTACCAAAATAAATCATGTTTTACTGAAAATGAATCAAGAATATTTTAATAGAACTTTTAAATATTAAGATTACTATAGATTCTTTAACCATTTTTCTGTTTTTCTCTCATTAGTATCATCCTTGTAAAACTGTATTACAGCAACACACCAGAATATTGACATTGATACAGTCGCAATCTAGAACATTTCTACATATTCCAGAAGTATCCCTAATGTGGCCTGTTGAGAGCCATGCTAAATTCTCTTGTTCCCATTTCCTCATAAACTCTAGCAACCACCAATCTGTTCTCCCTTTCAATACTTTGCTATTTTAATACTTTTATTTGTGCATTATCATCTTGTTTTATGTGTCCTATGATTTTAGATAAAGCAGGGAAACATTAATCTTTGCCTAATTCCTCTAAAGAGGAATTACCTTTCATTAGGGCAAATGGGATGATATCCTTTAAGTAAGGGATGTTTAAAACATTTAATGAATTCATTAAATGTAAAACAACAACATAACTCTCCTTATTTATAGTTAGTTAATCTCATGTTTGTTTTAAATATTTTTACAGAAATGAAACTTAAAAATCCTAGTCTAAAATGAGAAACGAAGAAAATTTATATACTAAATTGTTGTGAAAATGTGTAGACAAATATAGTTTGTCTTTGTTTAGCAAGTTTCAGTCTATAAGTCTTGATTTTAAGGCTTCTCTTTTATTTTTAGTTTTAGAATTTGAGGATTTTTTTAAGTTAATGCTGATTAAACTATAGATAAAGTGATGTTTGCTCAAACAAAACTTTCTTCAGCCTTATTCAATAGTGCCTTTTCAAATTAGTTATCTACTGTACTTACTAAAACAATACTAAAGATGGTTTTAAGTACAATTATACTGCATTTATAATTTCTTCTAGGAAACTCACTTTAAAATTGGGAATTATATTTATTAATCTCAATATGTTAACTTATACAAAACTGTTCTAAGAAGAATTAAGGAATTTCTTTATGCTGATGAGTGATTCAAATAAAAAATGATTCCTGATTAGAATTATGAAGTAACTTAATCTGTGCAACTATAGATGAATTTAGCATCCTAAACTTTTAGTGTTTTTTTTTTGCTTCATTATAAATTAGTGTGCAGTAAAATTCTCAGAACAAAATTATCTAATGTTAGTAATTTTCATCAATTGCTCTATTGAAAAGATTTCCATCAATATCAGCACCAACAATAGAATCATGATTTCATTTCTTTCTGCATGGCCTCTTATATTTTAAAGTACTACACATATTATTTCTTTCTAATGTGCATTTTACAAGTGAAAAAACAGATACTGAATGAGTTAGAGTGAGTTTCTCCAAATCACATAACTAGTTAGTCACAGGTTGTAACCTAATATCAGACTCTTGAGTAATCCTGTCTAACACAGGTGTTTTTTATATTTTAGTCTTACATGTTGCTAATTTTTTTTAAATTCCCTCATAAACTAGGAAGATAAGACTAGCAAGAAAAGTAACTAGCTATACAAAAAGTTATAACCAGCTTCGTGTGGTGGCTCACACCTGTAATCTCAGTACTTGGGAGGCTGAGACAGGAGGATCACAGGTTGAAGGACAGCCTCAGCAATGTAGGGAGACTCAGCAATATAAAAGACTTTGTTCCAAAAAAATACAAAAATAATAATAAATAAGAAGGTCTGAGGATGTAACTTGGAGGTACAATGCCCCTGAGTTCAAATCCTCAGTACCTAACACACACACACACACACACACACACACACACACACACACAAGAAAAGAAAGAAAGTTATGGACAACATTGTGTATAATCATATATATTTTCCATGTTTTAAAATAATATTTAAAATATGTTTATCTTTTTAAGCCCTAATACATTTTACTTACTTTTATTATTACTTCCTATTTACACACTGAAAAGTGCTTGAATATAAGACATATGTACCTGACTAGTGAGTAACTAGTCAGGTGCAAATGTGAATAAGAAATAACTCAGAAGATATATTTTATTTATTCAGAATTTGTTTTATTGGAAACAACTTTGAATAAATCTAGTCATATATTTTATTTAGATAGAGGTTACCTTTCATCTTGAACATTAAGCTAGTTTGGAAAATATGTGTCAAACATTTGTTTCCCTTTCTTTGGTCCCTACAACTATTGCTAATCAATTAGAGCTCTCTTTTCCTATTGAACACTCTCTTTCCTAGTCATGGGCTTAGGCCGTTTTCATTCATATATCTAAGAAGTCCATTTATGCTAATCAGTTGATATTGATGAAGGAAATTAACCACATGTGCCATTTTTTCTGTTAAGCCTCACATGTTGTGTTTGTAACTGACAATAGTGACCTCATAATGCAAATGTATGAGTGAAATGCCTAGCATTTTCCTATTGATACAGAGGACTGAGAACTTGCCATAGGCTGTTTTCTTTAATCCGTTTACTCCTAAAAAGGTCTGTTAGTCAACTTTTCTTCACTTTGACAAGATACCTGAGAAAAACAACTTGAAAAGAAGAAATGTTTCTTTTGACTTACAGTTTCAGAGACTTTAGTCCATTTGGCTCTGTACCAGCAGGGCAGGGGATGATGCCATGAAAAAAAAAAAAAAATGCTTTTGAGACTTTATTCCTGGTCTCAAAGAGATGAGAGGGTAGAAGGCAGGAGAGTTAAAGTCCCTGAGCAAAACTCAGCTCTCCCTTTTATTATAGGTTTACAGAATTAAGGTTGTTGGCTGTCTCTGGCTAAGGAGTAGGACATTAGTTAGGAATGCTCTAGAAGATAAGTTTTTATCTGGCAATTTCCCAAGAGCAGCAGAGGTTGCTGTCTCCAGCTCCCCCTTGGGGCAGTCTTCCACCCTTAAGCAAAGCAGGCAAAAGGTGTAGTAGTAGCAGGAAGAAGTAGTTTAGATAGTGAAGGGGCATCAAGGTCAGTCTTCAGTTCCCTTAAGAAAAGCCAAAGCAAGCAAGGTCTTATAAATCCTTGGGCCAATATTCTTGAGACTTAGAACAGTTTCCCACATTAGTCCATGGTCACTTGGGGCCACATGTGGTTGACCCTAAACTGACAGAGCCCATCACAGTGGAAGCGCATGAAAGAGGAGCCATTCACTTCAGTGTGGCTGGGAGGCAAAATGAAAATGAAGAGTGGCCCGTGTTCCAATGTCCCCTTCAAAGGCATTTCCTTAATGGCCTAATAACCTCCCATTAGGCTCCACCTCCCAAAGTCTCCACCACCTCCTAGTGGTGCCGCAGGCCTGTGGTACAATCCTTTAGCAAATGGGCCTTTGGGAGACATTTAGGTTCTAAACTACAAGAGACAGTTTCAAATTTTACAAATGAAGGAATCAAGATACAGAAATTGGATATTTTGTGCATTAGAACATAGGACTAAGTGTGAGAGATATATTCTAATTTTCTAGTTTGAGAATGAGTTACTGTATCTACCATATAGCTTCAAATAGCTAATTTGATGTCTCTTAAAATTATTCAAACCATGTATATATTAAGTGAAATTATATAAAGATTATAAAAAGCAATTAGTAAATAACAACCAAAGCTAAATACTGTGTGCCAGCCTATGCTTTTTTTTTCTTTCATTTATTCTTGTTCTTTTCTATAGGTTTAGAGAAGCAAAATCTTATGTATTACCTTGAATGCCTTTGTGATAATGTGTGTGTGTTTCAGATACCATGTCTAAAGCTGGTATTTTTTTAGATTTTCAAATGGGATTAAAAAAGACTAATAACTTGAAGTATTAGTAGAATAGAACTAAGTAAATTAAACAGCGATGAACTAGCACTTTCAAAAAAGTTTAAAACATTGTTATTTCTCACAATAGCATAGGATAAATAGGGGAGCCCAATAAAAAACTCATAAAAGTTTATGACCATAGGTATGTTGCTCTTAATTTATGCTTTGCCTCAACATTTGTTACAGCCTTTACATTTTCATGAAGAGTGCAATAATGTGATCACAGAATTCTGTAATATTGACAAGAGGCAGTGCAAAAGTCATGAATATAAAAAGACTGCTTTGGGACAAAGTTAAAGAGAAATTGATAGCTTTAATAATGTCAGAGACAAAAGGCATTGGACAAGCTCAGAAACATTTAAAATATTTATTAAACCCAGTCTGTAATTTTTCATAGGGAAGTTGCTTTAATGACAAAGGAAGTCATAACACAAACAGAACAGCCAGATGCTGCAGCGAGTCAGCAATGCTTCCAAGACATTTATATTCCTACCCGCAAGCTTTCTCAGAATTTTTCCTAACAGTTGCAGCTGTGTGAATAATTTGTGGAAGAGCCGTGATAGAATTCTTCAAAAGAATACAAGATGATGGCATCAAAAAAATGAAAAAAAAAAAAAAATAGCCAGTGCTTCATTGTTTACTTACGGGTGACCTGACTATTCACCTTAAATTCATTTTTGTTTTCAGTTAGAATGAAGTCACTGTATTGGGTCTATGATCTCTGCCTTTGATTAAAAGCAGGCTTCCAAGCATCCAGGCTATGCTGTTTCCATACTTTCTGACAATAGTGCAATTTCTAGTAAAAGATCGCAGTGTGATAGTATAAGGGTTGAGAAGAAGCAGGGTTTAGCATTATAGAGATGTTATTTCCTCATTGACTATTGTCTAATATTATATTAGAACGATAATAAGATTAAAAGAATTCTATTAGTTCTTTCCAAATATAGAGAAAAGTCCTGGTCTATTGTAAAACAATGAAGTTGTTTTGGGCCTCTGGGAAATATATTCAGCTGCCTTTAGAGTTTTATACCTATTATCATTATTAAATACATTAATATTTTGAGTTGATAAATATTGACAGTGGTTTCCATATAGACATCAGAGTTTCCAGGAAGATCTACATCAATGAAATTATGCAAAATATACATTTTTTTCTTTAGCTTTTTTTCTGTTTTTGATTTCAAATTTTTAAAGTATCAGAATTCTATCTCCATTTTAAAATTTCAATAACTCTTGTTTTTGTTTTTGTTTTTGTTTTTGTTTTTGTTTTTTGCGGTACTGGGGATTGAACTCAGGGGCATTCTACCTCCGAGCTATACCCCCAGCCCTATTTTTTATTCTTTATTTTGAAACCGAGTCTCACTAAGTTGCGGAGTGCCTCACTAGGTAGCTGAGACTGGCCGCGAACCCGGATCCTCCGGTCTCAGCCTCCCGAATGCTGGGATTACAAGTGTGCGCCACCATGCCCGGCTTTAAAATTTCAATAACTCTTGAAAAGGTATTTGTTTTATGTATTCTTAGAGCACTCTGTCATCCATATACAGTATCTGATTATTAACATTTTATGCTCTAAGAACATTTAGGTAAGCTAAATAAAATTTCATTAGATAAATACATTTTATTTTAAATAGAAAAAAAACCCCTATTTTAACCAAACAATAGAGAGCAGTTCAGTTCTCTTCAAAAGTTACATCTAATTAAGATAAATGAATACCTTACAAAGTTCTATAAATATACTAATTTGTCTGAGCTTTACATTTTAAAATACAATTTTTCAAATGTCTCTAATCTGCTTTATAGTATGCAGCTAAATATCTAGCTCAGAATTTAAATGTGTATGCCAAGTCCTCAAATTCCAGTAGAAACTTCTATGAGAGCATTTATTTTATGATTGGGACCAGATGATGCAAGTTAGGCCAGGAATGCAGTTTTCTCAGTGCTTCATTTGGCTAATTTCAAACTCAGCACTCACTCAGCATGTTAATGTAGAAAATTACCAGCATAACATGCTGCACTGAGCAATATCTCAATGAATATGTGTATATTATCTTAAAATTTAAAAATAAACAGCCAGGTGTGGGTGGCATATGCCTATAATCACAGTACTTGGGAGACTGAAAGAAGAGGATCACAGGTTGGAGGCCAGCCTCATTAATTTAGTGAGAATTTGTTTCAAAATAAAAAAGAAAGAAGGGTTGGAAGTATAGCTTGGAGGTAGAATGCCCCTGGATTCAAGATCCAGTACCAAAAAAACAAAAACAAAAATTTTAAAAAATCTAATTTCATCCTTTGTTTAAATTTAATTCATTAGCAAAATCATATATATATATATATATATATATATATTCTTTTGCATCTTTCCATTTTAAGTAATAAAAACATTCAATTGTGTTTTGTAAATTTTAGTGATATATAATCTCAACTACATGTGTGTATATATATATATGTATATACCTCATATATATACACATATATGAGGTATATACATATATATACATATACACATATATGAGGTATATACATATATATACATATACACATATATGAGGTATATACATATATATATATACACACATGTAGCTGAGATTATATATCACTAAAATTTACAAAACACAATCGAATATATCATATATATATCATATATATGTGTATATATATGAGGTAGAATAGGAGGAATAAAAGTTAGGAGAAAGGAGGCACTGGGAGGAAAGGAAAAATATAATTTTAAAATTTGGAGAGTTTTAAGCTCACTCCATCCCTTGGAAGTTTCTTAGGAGGTCCCATACCCTAATCCCCTGAAGCCCTGCCCCCACTGAGATTCAGGGCCAAGGTCAGATCCATCTTCAAACCTGAGGAAGAGGAGGATCCAACCTGGAATGCCCACCTATCGCCCACCTATACCTGAAGAAGGAGGAGGTCCAGACTGCCTATGTGCCCACCCCTCTTTTTTTTTTTTTTTTTTTTTTTTTTTTTTTT